>JAWNLU010001850.1:0-169805 GCA_035042165.1 Drosophila kuntzei
GTCAGAATGTAAGAGACAGTCTCAAACATCTAATCTGTAAGTTTGGTTAAGATATCTTAAGAAACAAAAAAGTTTTCCATACTAAAGGTTAATTTCGTCCGATTATTCCTATGTCAGCTATATAATATAGTAATCCGACTTTGACCAAATTTAGTCAGAATGTAAGAGACAGTCTCAAACATCTAATCTGTAAGTTTGGTTAAGATATCTGAAGAAACAAAAAAGTTTTCCATACTTAAGGTTAATTTCATCCGATTATTCCTATGTCAGCTATATAATATAGTAATCCGACTTTGACCAAATTTAGTCAGAATGTAAGAGACAGTCTCAAACATCTAATCTGTAAGTTTGGTTAAGATATCTTAACAAACAAAAAAGTTTTCCATACTAAAGGTTAATTTCATCCGATTATTCCTATGGCAGCTATATGATATAGTAATCCGACTTTGACCAAATTTGGTCAGAATGTAAGAGACAGTCCCAAACATCTAATCTGTAAGTTTGGTTAAGATATCTTAACAAACAAAAAAGTTTTTCATACTAAAGGTTAGTTTCATCCGATTATTGCTATGGCAGCTATATGATATAGTAATCCGATTTTGACCAAATTTGGTCAGAATGTAAGAGACAGTCCCAAACATCTAATCTGTAAGTTTGGTTAAGATATCTTAACAAACAAAAAAGTTTTTCATACAAAGCAATTCCATGACCTTTTGACCTCGGGTAAACACACTTCCAGGTGGAATTTTACAAAACGCCGTCTTATTGCACGATGAAATTGTCTCAGCTATGTTGTGTGAAAATTTCAGCTCTTTACCTTTAGCCGTTTGGCCTACACGTTGATGTGTCAGTCAGTCAGTCAGTCAGTCAGTCAGTCAGTCAGTCAGTCAGTCAGTCAGTCAGTCAGTCAGTCAGTCAGTCAGTCAGGACAAAGAATTTTATATATATAGATATATTTTTTTTTGTTTATTGTGTGAGCTTCTTGGTAAAGAAAAAATGTTCAAAAATGTAACAAACAATTTATTGGCTTATGCAAAAATGATGTAGCATATGTCATAACCTATGATGTATACATATGTATATAAATAAATTGTAAAATATATGTATGTAGTTGTATAATTAAATATTGCATTTGGTTTCGTTGAACGTCTGGACATTTTTTGTTTTTTTTTTTTTTTTAATTAATATTTCCTTATGTTTTTTATCAGCTACCTAGCATATAAGTTAATAAATATTAGTAGGTATGTATGCACGTATGTATGTATGTATGTATATGATGTACGTATATGTGTGTAAAATTTATAGTATATATGTATATAATATATATATATGTATATGTAAATGTAAGCATGTCATATCACCACACAACGAAAAAAACATGTCGGTGTGTAAATGAATCGTTTTGTGTTCCTGAAATCTTATTAACATCAATTTCGACTAACATCTTGCTCGCTGTTTTAGTTAATTAGTTCATACGAGTAGTAAGTATTCCAGTATTTACCAGAAAATATACAATTATTCTTATATTATATAGTATAATATATGTTATATAGCATTTGATCACTAATGCGATTAATTACCAACATTTAAGATGAAATTGTTTTGAAATTTGGGAGAAAACTGTGTTGGTTTTTTCTTTAATGTAAGTAACTGCATTATTTATTGTGTACTTGTTGTTAACTAAAATCGATAAAGAGCGATAAATAATACAATTATTATTCATATTTCATAAAATTGTTAATTAAAAATTTTGATTTTAGTACCTGATTGCAATGGTTATACTTTTGTTCTAGAAACATAAATATCTCACTGTAGTTGCTGCTGTCTTATATTCAGTTTTTTATATATTTTTTTGTTCAATAATTTTTTGGTATTTTATAATACGAAAACGCTTTAAAAATGCTACAGACAAACGTACTCATTTGCCATTGTTGTGGTTGTAAACTTTAATATGTAAATACACACATTTAGCTACAGTTGTTGTTGTTGTTTATAGTGACCATATATATATATCATTTATATAGATAGCTTCAATTAAAAACGATGAGCAAATAATCTAGGACATGTCAAAGTTTGTAGTTTCTATACGCCTTAGTTAGTATATATTACTTAATAATTTTAATGTAAATATACTGCTTTCTCAACGTACGAATGCATGTGTGTGCGGGTGTGTGTGTATGGGGTATCAGAAAAACACTGTTATTACACGTAGCATAATCTAAGCTATCTTGTCTGTATATACATATACATATATATGTATACAAAACATATCAATATGCATTGAAGGAGGGCACACGAATTTAGTACACATTTATTTCATCGTCTACATTATCATTGTAATCTTCTTATTCTTCATGTTAATCTTGATTCAGTTGTGATAGTATAATATAATTTTAAATACAAGTATCTTTGCAAAGGAGATATTCAATTTTTAAAAGATTTTTTCGATTCTTTTCTGCAAGGGTATTTGGTCTTCGGTTAGCCGAAGTAAGCGTTTCGTTCTTACTTTACATTGTCGTAGTTACTTAAATGTGAAAAAGATTTTGGAACGGAAATTTGTTCATTTTGGGGGCATATGTTAAGTCAGTTAAGAGTCAAGTATTGGTCTGCTTTGGTTTGCTAAAGTGAAAAGTCCTCACGAATCTCACAACCATTCAAAGGAGAGATCTGTAAAAAGCAGCGCACGATTATTAAAAACTTATAAAAAAAAAATTGAAGTTGTTTTTTTTTTAAATAACCCTAAAAGCATCTAATGGTGCGAAATCGGAATTAAGAACAGGAATACTTTACAAACAATTGACTATTTTTGAAAATAATTAGATACAGATGCTTGTGCTTTTTAGGCAAAACTACATAAGTGTTATTATGTATAATTATATTAATTAATAATATGTACATATTTTGAATTTCTTCTCTGAACTGTTGTTAGTATGGTTGTATGAGTGTGCTTTTAAATTTGTGTTGTTGTTGCGTATTTTTTAAAGTAAAAGAAAACTCAAGCTTTGTTCTCAAGGTTCAGGTAATCAATTTCTAGTCTTATCTGTTGCACTAAGTAGTCTGCGTTTAAGGATATACAAATACGTACACATATATATAACTATAATTTTTTGTTATTTTTATGCCATTAGTTATATTAGATTCTTTATATGCATATATAAGTATATATATAAAGTACAATTTCAGATAGGTTCTTTAGTTCTCAAAGATGGTTTGTCAATTTGTTCACATTTTCCTTTTCCTTCTTGCTTTCTTTCCATCTTTTGTCCTTTTTTTTGTTTTGTTTGTTCAACTATTGTTTTGGTCAAACGAACTTAAATGTTAACTACAACAGCTGCTGGAACAATGCTAATATTAATGTTAATGTTAAGGTTACGATTTATGTTAATGTTAAAGTATTTGTTTTAGGTCATAAGTCAAATACCTGCAAACTATAGTATAAATAGGTAAATTTGTGGCTTTTGCTTTAATTTTTATTAATTGTTTATAATTGTTATTGAAACAGGATTCGAATTAGGAAATTTTTAAAAGGTATTTTGAGGTTTATATATAGTTAGCTATATATAGAAAACGGTTAGTTTATCTAGTTAGTGACAATACAAGAGTACGTGTGAATACTCCATCCTAGAAGATTCAACATGAAAAGTATACTTTAAGTATTTCCGTTTTAAACATTTCACTTTGGTCAGTTTGTTTTCTTTTTCTTCTTGTGACAATAATTCAAATATGTTTCAGTTTTGTTTTGGTTTTATTTTTTGTTATTTTCTTTACATGTATATGTATTATTATACATATATATATTTAATTGATTCAAAGGGAAGACATAACATTCTAGAAAAGGTTCTTACTGATTTGTGGTACAATATTTTGGTATCTTTTTTTTATTTTCTTTTCTGTTTTTTTCTTCAAGTTAATTAGTCGTAAATATATAATTGTATATTTGTTTTGGTATATTTATGTATATATTTTCTGAATACATATATATGTACATATACATATATATATATATATATATATTAAAGCAATGTTTTGGTTTTTTTTTTTTATTCATGACGTGTAAATATCATTATAATTTGTTGTAACTGTTTCAACTACTACAATAAGGATTTTGGTGCCATTATATATATGTACGTATATATAAATATTTGTTCATATTGTATATATGTGAGTGTAAGTGTGTGTGAATGTGTGTGAGCTTGTGAAGGTGTTTTTATGTGCTAAGAAAACTTTTCAAGAACTGATCAATTTCTCATAACACTCACGTGCAAAAGCACAAGACTGTTGCTGTTGTTGTTTTCTCATTTAGTTGTTGTTGTTGTTATTATTCTGGTTGTTGTTGTATGAATGACACTTTTTGTTAAGACAACATTCAAACACCTAAGATGCATTGCATTGCGCTATATTTATCTCAATTAATAAGTATGAATTAATAAATATTTTTATATTTTCTGTTATCCCGTTTTCGCTTTATACTTATTATGTATATCGTTTATATAATGTTGTTTTTCTTTTAAAATATCAAAAGTGGATGGAATTATGTGATTCTAGTTATTACACGCACTGTCTATATTTGTATATATATAATATTTTATTATTATTATGTATATCAATTATTTAATATATTTAAATATTACTTAATTTTCGTGGCTGAAATTTCTGACAAATTGTTTTTTTATTTTTTTTTTGGTTTTTTTTTATCTATCTCTCAGCGAAAATGTTGTTAAAAATATCTATAGAGATGGTTTTTGCTGTATAATGGTGTAGATACATACATAAAAATGAAACCATTTTCGAAAAATGTTTCTAGTTGTGAATTACTAAAGTTATCAATTTATTGGGTGGAGCGCGGGGATGACGAGGAGCAGAGGGAGGCGTAGAGGGAGTCCATTTATTGCTTTTTAATTTCCATTAACTGATCGCAAAATGCAATGATTTGTTCTGGTTACCTGCACAATATTCAATAAAATATTGTCCTCTGACAGCTAAAGAATTCAAATGAAGAACTTATGATAATGTAAATGTTATATTATTTTAGTCAAAATTGTTGTTGTTCTTCTTGTTTGTTGTTGTGGTTTTTAAAGGTACTTTTACCATTTAGAATGCTTTGTTGGTTACTTGTGCTTTATTGTTGTATATTTAATTGATTCAAAGTTTTCGATATTTCTTTGTTTGTGGTATGTGTGTGCGAATGATGGAAAAGAAATCGAGAGAAAAAGTGAAGATTTAACGAATAAAAACTTGACGTAATAAACCATAAATAATATACAAGAAAAGCTCGATTAAGTATAAAATGTTTTGTTAAAGTATCTAGAACACTGCACTTTCCCTTGACTGGACACAAACACTTTGCGAGCATAGACTTTTTCCAACTGATAAATCTCACATATCATTCTCTGCGGGTTTAAGTTTATTTTAATTTTTGGTTGGGTATCAATCGTCGCAGCAAATTTGTGGAACTGTGTAGCTGCTGTTCTTATAATACCCATAAAAGAGTGAGATATGTTGTTAGAAGATTGGTTAAGCATTTCCACAAATGTATGTATATTGTCATATTAATTATATATACTAAACTTCTCTCTGATTTTTGAATGAAAATTGAATTTCAATGATTTTTGAATTTCTTCCACTGTTTTAATAATTCCTAAAATACGATTATATAATTATATATATGAGAAACCCAAAATGATTTAACATTTAATACACACACACACTAAAAAAAACCTATTTAGTATGATCATGGTCAAGTATGTTCTGTGTGTTCATCATTTAGTGCTTTTGTTTTTGTTTTTTCTTAATATTTGATTTCTTTTTTATTTTATTATTATCATTATTCTTTTTTTTTTCTTTTTTTTTGTATAAATTAATTACCTAAATAATTTTTCCAAAAGAAAACATGAATCTAAAACCGCTGGAAAAATATTCATAAAATTACCGGGTAAATGTCATTATACATATCGTATATATGGCAATATATCGGCCACTTGACCGATTTTTGTTTACAATATTTATTAACACTATCACAGGCGGGGGGATTTAAATCATATCATCTAAGTAAGTATATAAGTATGTATGCAAGAGTGTAGGTATGTGTATTAATAAATAGGTAGAGAATCAAGTGATGGGTATACGAATAAGAACCCAGATGCCCAACATTGGGCCAACTTTAAGTGTCCATATATAGATGTCTATACATGTAAGTATATAGGATAACCGCTAGCCCGTATTGAATTGCAGTTTAGTAATTTGCATTTAAATATATATATATATATATATAAATATATATTGATATATATATAGAAATATACAGAAATACATCATGTATGTATAAGATCTTACATCTATCATGTAGATTAATTAGATTTTAAGTTTCGCATGCAAAATTCGGAAAGATATTTGTCATGGCATATAAATGGTAAAAGGTGTAAAAAGCCTAAGGAGCACAGTCAGCAAAAATGGTATAAGTTGTTGTTGTTGTTGTTAAGTTGTTCTTGTTTTTTGTTCTGGCTGTTGTTGTTTTTGTTGATGTGTAAATAGTTGTATGCATATAATTCATACTCGTAATACTCTCGTATCGTCGTCGTAAATCATAAATCATATGCCAATGCGATTAGTTTTGAAGCTTGTGTGGAACGTTCAATTCAGGTTATCGATATCAGATGACAATTGCATGCACAAGGGTTAAACAATTACAGCTGTACGTATGTGTATGTATGTGTGTGAGGAACATGATTATATCTTAACCCTTGTGCAACATAACTAAATGCTGCCCAAACAGTGAAAATACATAATAAGTATTATTCAAAACATTATATCATAATATCTGTTTTTGTTTTTATCATTTTCTAATTTTTTTTTAATCATTTTGTTTTTTTCCCTTTGAGGCCAATAACTTTTGGTGTTTTTCTCAGTAAAATTCATTTATGATTTCGCTTCATATTTTCTTTTTTTTTTTTAAGATTAGTTCGGTTTGTTTTTGTAAGTTCACTTTAGTTTTTTTTGTTTTGTGATTCGCCAAGTAGCTAGTTAGAATGTCCTTGTATATATATATATATATATATATATAGTATATTTATGTATACATATCTGTATATATATATAGATATATAAATTGTATAAGACATATATTTTAAATTATTATTAATTCATACATTTTTGAGGCAGCTTCTTGAGTTCTAAACGTTTTGGTTTCGCTATCGTTAACGCTTTCGCATTTTTTTCATCTTCTATCCTTTGTCAAATACAAAAATCAATAAAGAATACCAGATCTAGGAATACATATTATTACATACGAGCTAAGTATATAAGATATATAATATAAGGTGCATGGTTTCTGACATTTTGTTATTGTAATGCACATAAGTTGCTTTCATTTTCGTCGCAATTCCCACACAAAATATCTATAGCATAGTTTCTGGTGCGACTTTAAGAATTAAAAATCTTTGCTTAATTTAATTTTTGAAATGTTTCCAAAATGTATGCTATGCGTATTTTGTAAGGAAATGTTGAGAATATGAATTTTGGAACTGGTATTTGCTTATGTGTTCTTTATTTACTGCAGAGTCTTGGGGTTGTTTTTGGATTTGCTTTAACTATGCAACATCATGAATAATTCACATAAAATTTATCAACATCTTATTTGTTAGTTATGTATGTATATATGTATGTATATATTTAGCTTATGCTAAGTACATATATAATTTATGTAAGTATTGTATATATATAGGTGTATATAATTCATAAAACATTCTACTATAATATGTTTTCTTGTTGTTCTTCTTGTTTCTTTTCCTTTGTAATGCTGGAAAACCTATGCGCATTTATAATATATTTTATTTATTTCGCATTTTTAACTCTACAAAATCCACTTTAGACATCAAATATATATGTGTTTAATATTTTAACACAAAAACGTATGTTGTTTATGGGTTTTCTCTTTCCTCTCTTTTTTCAGATTTCATTAAGCACACTCTAAAAATTCGCCTTAGTTTTTCGGTTGTTGCTTAAGTAAATAGTTGAAGTATATATGAGTACATATGTATACTATATAATACATACATGTATCATAATGCAATACAATATATAGATATATATGTTTATGTATATATATTTGGTGCCCAAAAATATTGTTGCTGTCTGTCTATTTCCGGCGGCGTCTACCTCACGCTTATAAATATAGTAAGCAAAAATTTTAAAAACAAATACAAATGTATGTATTATGTTAAATTACAAATTGTTCTTGTTTGTTTTTTGTTAAAGCCTTTGACAACACAGGGAATTGTTTTCCTTAAAAACTTATTGGTATTTCTTTGAATTATCGCGCGTTTAATGCGATATTTGATTTGGTTTTTGTTTTAAGACCCAGAACTCAACTGTAGTTGGATACAGGCCTCCCGATTCCCATTCAGCTGCAACAGCTGTGATCATACTATATCATACTGATCCATATATACACATATATATGATCTCACATTGTACGTTCAATTATCGTTATCGTTGTTTGACAGTCATAGTGTAGTTTAATATAATTTTTATATTGGTACTACCCATGATATTATTTATTATAATGCCTAATACAACAAATTATGGCCAAAGTGGTGTTTTTTGCATTGTTTTTTAATTTTTAATTTTTAGTTTTTTGTTTTTGTTTTTTTGTTGTGGAAGTGTAAAATACATATTTGCTAAACTTGACTACTTGGAGCTTCCTCTCCCACAATTAAGTATATATTCCACGGTATTTGCTACAATTTGTTTTTGTTTTGAAGAGTTCGCATGGCATGGCGCGCTAAGTATTATTATTTATCATTTGGTTTGGTCAAATCTTAAATATTACTTTGGTATTTCTTTTTTTGTAATTATTATCAATTGTAGCATTGTATACGTATTGTTATGTGTTATGTTTATGGTGTGTAGATACTTTTAGTTATGTATGTAGGTTTTATATTAATATTCTCTAGAATCTCATTTTGCTTTTCCATACACGTAAAAATTGTTTTCTTCTTATTTTGAACAACCCAGAGACATTTAAATTGCATGCTGCGATTTTGCACAAGTTTTTATTTGTTTTGTTTTGTTTAGTTATTTTTTTTATATTTTTTTCTATATAAATTGAGGGTTATTCACATACATATATGTAGACATATATGTATGTATGTATATAAATGTATGCACAATATATGTAGATTTTATTTTTCTACTAGTTTACATGTATATACTTAAATATAATAAGTATATGTATATGTATATATGCATGTAGATTTTGTGTAATACACTGAGAGAAATTAGGAAGTTTTTAGTTATTAGTTATTTTGTTCTTTTTTTCTTGTTGTGGTTGTTGTTGTTGTTAATACTTTTAAAATTCTAGAAAAATAAAAGCTTTCTAATTGCTTCGGTTTTCATATGTTTTTGGTTTCCGATTTGTTTTTTTAATTTTTTGTTATTTCCAACACTGGAACCTTCTAATCTCTAAGCCAGAAAAACATGGTATTCATTGTAAATTAATTGTATTGCAATATTCATTGATTCGTATCTGATTCTACTACATGTGTTTGATTTAGCAAAAAACCAAAACAATAATCGTTTTTTTTTTTTTTTCTTAAATATAAAAAGAACTCACTAAATTACAGCACATTAATAAACATTATATTTGTTTACCGTTCATGGCACTAGGTTGAGTATGTGAATGATTAATTAGCTTGTTGATAACACATACATATACACATTTAAAAATATACAGAAACAGACAAAGATACGCACACACACTCACACACACTCACGCACACACACACACACACAAACAGACAGATATTCACATGTACATATGTAGCAAAAAGTGTTGTTGAGCACACCAATCAATCGAGCGTTCAATCAATCGTTTAAAAATCGAAAAGCAATCTACATATTTGTAATCTTATGTAAGGTATCTTTATATAAACGTGTTTTAGGATTATAAACATTATGCCAAATATGTTCAGCGTAGTGTAAATAATTCTCACTGATATGTACGCAAATTTAACACAACAACTCGCAGTTTCATTATTTACGAGTATGATTATTAAGTATTATTATCCTTTTTTTTTTAATATTCTCGTTAATATCGTATATCATGGACAAGGCTTTTCGCAAAACTAAAATGGATCGCATTTTTGATATACTTAGCTCAAGTGCAAGTACAAGAAACTGTTAGTCGTATTATCAGCAGAACTCTGGCAGAACCCAAAATTTTTCTGTAATATAAATAAAATATCTGAAAGTGTCGAAAGTATCGAAAGGACTCTTCTAACAATAGATATAATGAAAAAAGGTATGTTACAAAATTTATCGAGTGCTACGGACGTTTTATCGAAATTGAGAACCTTCTACATCTTAAATATCTTAAATGAACTTGCACTTAAAAGCAGCAAATACACCAATTGGCACAGTTGAATAAAAACTGAAAAATAAGTCAAAAATACCCATTTCGTATTCCACTTTCACAGCAATTCCACAGACCATGGTATAGCATACTTTTTTTAATTTACTTGATACAAAATAGGAACGAAATGAAAAACAATACATAAAAACAAACGTCATAAAATTCCTGTTTTTTTTTTATACAGAGGGTTTTCTATTCGAGCCTACTTCGATTCGAGTGTCTTTAGATCTTTTTTCGACAAATCTACATAAGAGTGGAAATTATTCAAAACCGAAACAGACCTAAATATATGTATAAAGTATAGTAATAAACAAAAACTCACATAATCAAACAAAATATTTATAATGAATATGCATGTATTTTTTTTATACTCCATTTCGTTTCTATTTTTTGTTTGTTATTGGCTTTTTTTGTTTGTCTATAAGCTGAACACAACTCAATTTTATCAACATTGCATTTTATTTTAATTTTTTTTTTTGTATTTATTTATTGTAGTATTTTCTATATTTTGTATATTGTGTTGAGAAAAATAATAGAAATATCTAAAATATTAAAGTTAAATATAAATTCATAATATATCGTTTACTTTGATTTGTCATTCAAATAAATTTACAAAAACACAAACTCTTTCAAATAGTAAATGTTGTAAGTAAGTATACGAACATAATAAATATAAATATATAATATTCATTTTAATATTAAAATTGATAATCATAATCAAAATGATAATCATAATGATAATATTTATAATTGATATTGACTCGAGGAACTTGTACGGCCACAGGCCAGGCTAAGCAATTGTTTTCTCCTGGATACTGATCATGAAGCTATGTGTTGCTGTTGTTATTGTTGTTTTTTTATCGTTGTTATAGGGTGTATTGCCCTTAATATATCTTAATTAAATAGCCCCATTTCGTCATCCGCTTTCGCATCAATTTCACAGCAATAAAGACACAACTTGAAGGAGAAAGTTAAATTAATTTTATATACATATAATTCATATGCTGCTCTAAAACGAGGTCCAACTTTGTCACTATGAAGTTGATGCGAATTTTGGTGCTCAGAACAGGTGTATATGTAAACTGCAGGGGACAGGGATGAGGCGGGCAGTCAGACTGCATCAAACAGGTTTATCATTCTGTTTTTTGTTATCTGTTTCTGCTTAGGCTTTTTTTGAATTCCCTTATTACAACTGTTAATTTATGCTTAGTTTTACATTCAATGGCAAATTCTTATTAATTTTTTGTTTTTGTTGTTTAATTGATTCACTCGCTTTTGGCGCGATAAGGTTACTTAAATCGTTTGCTCTCTGGTGTTGTAAACATCCTTTTGATTACACAACTTGTTTATCATAATTTTCTGTTAATTTTTGTAAGTGTTTGGTTCATAGATTTGTTGTTGTTGATGTTGCTGTTGTTCTTATTTTTGGGTTTACTGTTAATTGATTGCTTCTTGGTATGTTTTGAATTTCAAAATCTAAATAAATCCCAAAAGATCTTACTACCATGGTGTTTCATCAAGACATGCCACAAATTGCATGCAACTCTGCATCGATTTAATTTTTGTTTAATAACCACAATACACATTAATATATTTTGTTTTTTTTTTTTCGGTTTTTGTATTTGTTGTCTATATTAAGGCGAAAAATATCATCAAAAAATTGACGTACACTAGATTGTTTATCTTTTGTTCATTATTGTTATTACATCTATGTATGTATGTATACTCTCTTTATGTATATGTATGTATATAGATGTATGTATGTATATAGATCATGTGTATATGTATAATCATTTTAGTTATCATCGTTACAGCGTGTTAACGCCTTTAATTCAGACAATGGGCGTGCCAAATCTTTCATCTATAGACTTGCTGCCATACTGTGTGTGTATTTATCGTCTGCTGTGTGTTGTCCTTTGTCATTTTATCATCTATCAACTTTCATTCTTTTCTTAATTTTTTTTTTTTGTTTTTGTTAAGAATAGAACTTCAACTTTCCATTTCATATTTTTTTTGTCGTTTTTGTTTTTTTTTGCTAATACATTTAAAAATTTCAAATAAAATACATAATATTTTGTATATGTTGTATATGTTTATATAGATATATGTTTTGTTTTTCGTTTTTTGTTTTGGTTTTTTATCAATATTTTTTTATATATATATTTATATTAAAATAATTTGATGTATAAAGCGTTTGGTTTTGTTTTTTGTTTTACATCATTTTGTTTGACATTTTGTTTATAGTCGATAAATAAATTTAACTAAATGCACAATATGATACAAGAATCTACAAAATGAAACACGCAACTAGGCAATTTGTTTAATCTTTTTTTTTCTTCATTGAGGGGACTGGGGGTGGGTGTGTTGGTATATCCAGTGTTGTAAATGGAGAGAATATTCAAAAATGTTGTTTACAGGCATTTGATGGTGTATGTGTGTGTGTGAGTGTGTTAGTTAAATTAACTAAACCACGCAATGTCGCGTAGCCAAACCTGACTGATTGCTTGACCGATCTTGCCATACTTAATATATATATATATATATATATATAAGTATATAATGTAAATGTATATGTATTTATGTATATGTATGTATGTATGTGTATGTATATATACTATACTTCCGGTTCAATATGTATGTATATTGTATATGTATAGTGTTTATATGCACTTTTTATTTAATAAATTTCTTTTTAGTAATCCATTTTTACTAACTGAACGATTAACGTTTTAGGCCTTTCAACAATTATTGAAATTGTTTTATATATTTTTCTCATATTTTGTTTTTTGTGGTTTTGTTCGTAAGCGTCGCATCGAGGAACAAATAATTAACAAATTTTGTTTCTTTTGTTGCTGTTGTCGCTAATCGATTATCCATTGAAATCGTTTATAAAGTGTTTAATTTAATTAGTTAGTTAGTGTTTACGTAGGTGTATGTAAATAGTCGCTGCTACCAATTGTTATTTTGCTTACTGAGCAAATTCTTCGTTTCTCACAAATTCAATTCAATTTAATTTCTCAATTTTCATTTATGATTTGTGTTTTTTTATTATTATTACAAGTAATATTATGTACTATTTTAATAAACAAAATTAATACGCTTCATGATCGTCGTCGTACACTAATAGTTCTGTTTTTTTTAAGTTTATATTTATACCATAGTAATTGTTGTTGATTTCATTTTAATTATTTTCCATTTGTTGTATATTTAAAAAAAATCTTTGGCAGCATCTTCAAATTTTCTTTTTATTACAAATATGTGATTCTCTTTCGTTTTCTTGTTATGCTTATTTTGCTTTTTGCTGTTTTACATTTAGTTTTTGGTGTTTTTGGTAGATTCCAATTCAAATGTTATACAATGTAATTACAAATAAGATGACTGAGAGACGTTGAGAGAGAGTGTATAGAATGTATATAAATATATATGTATATATGTACATATACATATATTTATGTACATATGTGTATATTTGATTTTTTGTATGTATAAAGTTAGTTTGTTTCTTCTTGAGTGGTAAACATAAACACAAAATTTGTAAAGTATAGATAATGAACAAGAATAATAAACCAAAATAGGAGGAAAGCGTTCACTTTGTCACATTATACACAATAGAGCAAATATTGTTTTTCCATAATTTTATTGTATTACAAATAATAACATAATTATAATAATATGCCTTTTATTCGTTTACATCATTTGTTTTTGTTTTTGTTTTTTGAATTGCTTTTTTTTGCAGCTTAGCCACAAAATGACGGGCTCAAAAAATTTAATTGGCACGAGTTGGCTAATTGAAACGTGACGACTTAATTGCGTTACGTTTACATTGCGATCTGTTACGTCAAGTGATGTAGTTTGGTGTCATTAACTTGTCACGTTACGTCAACATACGCATAAGCATGTTACGTTACGCTATATTATGTGATGTTGCGTTTGACGTTACGTTAAACGTAGCGTCTTTTAGCTATGGCGTAAGCGCTGTTGACTAGTTTTTCTGGCCCAAAGTATTGTATCGTGTTTCTGTCTGTGTCGATGTGGGTCTGTTTGTAATAATTTGTTTGTAATAAGTCCAGTGCCACGCCTAATGTCCCAAATTCCCCTGCCGTCTTTGCTATTGGCTAAACTTATATATGTATATTTTTGCTAGACGTTATCTACATACACATATAACTGTTTATGTAAAAAGTATTAGTTCATAATCTCAACTAAATTGTAAATTTTATTTAAACTTAAGCACATTTTTTCATAAATTTGTATGCAATAGGAAATCAATTAGTTTTCATTTTTATTTTCGTTTTTTTTTTAAGATTAGCTTTTAGTTTGCAAATTTTCTATAGTTTTGTTTTTGGAAAAGTTTTAAAACACATTGAATAAAAATCATCTCTTCGTTTACTTAATATCATTTCTTTGTTTTTTTTGTTTCTGAAACTAAGCTAAAAATAATTTGATTTTGTTTTAAACAAATATTAATTCTTTTGCCGTTCGTTTCTTTTCGTTGGTCTACAACAAACTAAATAGAATCAAAAAATAATTATGTAAATGTTATAAATAAAAGCGTGTGGAATTACAATTTCATTTTTTCCTTTCTTTTTTGTGTGTTTTGTTTTTGTTTTTTTCTCTTTTGAAGGCAGGCTTCAAACAACAAACTGTAAAAAATTGATTTTTTAACATAAATTTCTGTTTTTTATGTTTATGTTTTTGAATTTTTCAAAAACGTGTATAACAGATTTAAAAGTGTAGTTTTTGTTTTTCTTACAGATTTTCTGTTTTAACTATTTAAGGCGCAAAATAAGGAGAAGACGAAAATAACAAAGTTTGGCATATTTCTCTTTTGTGTGTGTGTATCTTGTTGTTCTTTTTGTTTTTTTTTTTTTGTAGTGTTTTTTTCGTAATACTTTTTTCTTTCTCTATAATTTTCATTATAATTATTATTGTTATTTATGCAGCGGCAAAGACAATAAACAAGAAAACAACTCTTGAACATAAAATATCTAAGTAAATTCACTAATCACAATATTATTATTTGTTTTTTTTTGTTTTTGTGTGGGACAGGGGAAAAGGGAGGAGATAGGGGTAGCCCTAAGTATTATTGTACAAGATATAACACGATATTAGCTTAATTAAATATGTAAACAAAAATGATTCACAATTAACGTAGTTAACGCATAAAAATTAAAATTATATTTCAACAGCCAAATTGTTCACAAAAAATTGCATTTTTTTCTCTTTCATTTCTTCGACAACAACTTTGGGTGTTTTTTCTATCTTTTTCATTTAACACAAATAAAGAAATTCTTAATTGTCGCTTGGAAAAATAAAAAATAAAATATTATAATAAACACGTTAAGACAATTAAAAGCGTTTTCAAAACTTAAGCTATATAGTTGTTTTTTATAGTTGTTGTTAGTTTTTATCGTAATTAATAAGTGTAGCCTCACGTTTTTCATTTCAACAAAAATTAAAAATTTAAACAATTATGTTATTGTTCTGGTTGATGTTGTTGCTTAGCGCATTACAACTAAAATACGATTAAAAAAAGTCCTATTCATTGCCGCTTAAATTCAATTTTGTGGCTTAAATTGTTTAGAACTTTTCATTAATGGTTTTGTCAGCGAACGTACATATCGTAAATAGTATGTACATAAGCATATTATTACATAATTCGTAAAATATAAAAACTAGATTTAAATAAAAATGACAAGATTAAACAGTTATTTATATGAAACACATTTAAATTTTCTCTGTAACGGCGATAAACGAATCATACTCAACAAAGAACATCTTTTGTTATACAAAAAAAAATTATTAAACTAAAAACATAATTAACATGAATTCATTATTGTTCACAAAAAAAAAAACATTTTACAAAATTTTTCACTTCGATTTGATATTTTTTTTGTGTATGCTTCTTTTTCTATACTTATAAATATGTATATATGTGTGTTTGTGTGTGTGGTGTGGTGTATATAATAAAATGTGTTTACAGCCTATAAAAAATAAGTTGCTTTGCTCTTAAAATAATTTAATCATTATTGTTTTGCTTATTATATTTTCTCTTAGAACATAGTCAAAAAATAAATTGCCATTTACATGATACAAAATTCACAAAAATTATAATGAATAAAGAACAACATAATCATGAAAAATAGTAGTAATAGTAATAGTCATAATAATAATAATCATAATAGTTACATTTATATATGTATGTTATTTAAAAAATAATAATGTCTTGGGAGTAAACCAGCCTTATATATTGTATTACAACGGGAAAGAAATGGCACATGCCCCAAAATGTGCTATATGCTATATATATTTATATATATAGTATATACATATATATATGTATATATACTTATGTATGTGGGCATATGCACATGTATGTATATGTTTTTTTTTTTTGTTTGTATGTATATAAGCAAAAGGAATATCGTTTTAACATTGTAAATATATATATAGAACTTAACAATAGTTATTTGTTTGGTTTCTTCTCATTTCATCTACCTTCTCGTTTCCTTCTTTCTTTCGCAGTATTGTTATTAGTATTGTTTTGTAATTATTTAGTTGGTTGGCCTAATGCATTGCATAATTTGCATTTGTTTGGTTTTGTAGCTTAAATTTAGTTTGTATGTAGATTTGTTATTACCAACACACGCACAACGCGACAATGAAAATATATATAACACTCGCACTCACGCACGCACACTCACATACACACACACACACGCACACACATCACATTTTTACATATGCTCTTATTGTTGTTGTTGTTTGTACGTAAATATACATATACATAGATGCTTATAAGCACACAATTTATACATATATGCCTGTTGGTGTGTTTACTTCATTATTTTGTTGCTTTACATATATGTATATATGGCAAAGTCATATAGTCATAGGATTTCACATATGTATGTTTCGGATATTAAATATATTGTAATATATATATATATATATATATATATTTATATGTATATAGATATCATCTTATATAAGCAGCGGTATGGAAAATTATTTTCATTTCAAACCGAAAAACAAAATACATGTTCGTTTCATATCTTTTCCGACTGGGTTTTCCTGGCCACTGCTTACTACGGGCACGTTTCACACATACGCATGTGAATACACATATACATATAAATCTATATACATATACATTTACACATTTAGTATATGCGTGTTTCGTTTTTGTTTTCCAAAAAGATTCCGGAAGGGTATGCACAAAAAGCTAATCGGTCGACAAAACAATATTTATGCCTATACATAGATAATAAGTAACATGTAGAATTGTATGTGTGTGTCTGTGAGTGTGTCGTGTGTGTATCATGTGTGTTATTGAGTGTTTTGTGTTGCTTTTAAGGACAATTTTTAACAAGAATGTAAATTAAAAAAAAAAAATATACACAAAAATAAAATTAGAGCATTTTCTTTTTCATTCTTAAAACGTGTTGAAAATGTGTGAAGTTATGATTTTCGTATTTTTTCTTATCATTGTTGTTTGTTTTTACACTAAGTAAAGTTGCTTGGTTGTTGTTGCATATTCTTCCCTTCTTTGTTTAATAGATTTGTTGTTTTTGTTTTTAGTAGCGCTAATCGTTTTTTTTTTTGTTTTTGTTGTTGCTTTTAAATTAGAGATCAAAAATAGTATTGTTGCATTTTCTTGTTGCTTGTTTGTTTTTGTTGTTCTTTCTTGTACGGGGGCCACAACAAGGGGCACAAGGGTTTTCATATTCATTATATATATGTGTGTGTTCGAGATTTGATTCGCTCGTTGCCATCGTTTTGTGTTCTTAATTGTTTTGTATTATATTTTTTGTTCTTGTTTTCTTTGCTTTCTTTGTTTTCTATTTTCGTTTGCCTTCAGAGTTGTTGCTCTTGGGTCGAGAGC
The DNA here is from genome assembly GCA_035042165.1 of Drosophila kuntzei. Classification (NCBI taxonomy): domain Eukaryota; kingdom Metazoa; phylum Arthropoda; class Insecta; order Diptera; family Drosophilidae; genus Drosophila; species Drosophila kuntzei. The sequence continues at coordinate 18,294 of JAWNLU010001850.1, forward strand.
TTTAGATATAAGGAGTCAGCGTTTAAGCTTGAATTTTATTATTGCCTAAGCTGCAGCTCCGTTTTGTTGTAGTTTTTTTTTGTTGCTGCTGTTGATGTTGCTGCTGTTGATGTTGTTGCTGTTGATGTTGATGGTGATGCTGATGTTGCTGCCTGCGACATCCGTAAATCTTGCCCGAAGAGTATTTATAGTTATATTTGTTCATATCGACAGCTGGACGATTGTTGCGTGCTTTGATTTGCAATCAGTGAACATAGAGGGTGTTCAAGACGAGTACATGATGATTGTTCTTGGCCAAGGTGACCACATAGCCCTCAGATGTGATTTTAAGGCCACAGCAACGTGAAACCTGCATATGAAATATAATTTAAATTATGTTTACAATTGATCTCCCTATCTTAAAGGGATCACTACACAAACGAAGCAGATTGGAAAATATAAATACAAGTAGAGATCTTAAGAGTATTCGCCAACCTTAACATGTGGACACTCGAACTCGGATTGAAGAGCGCCTTCACGTGAGTAGCAAGCGACATGAAAGCGATTGCCATGTGAGTCGCCGATGAGCACATCGCCAGCGTTGGATATGTCGATGCCATTTGGAAAGCAGGTGACTTTCTCGTTGCCAATGCGATAGAGGAATGTGCCGTCCTCTTGGAAAACGGCCACGCAATGTCCCTTGAAGTCACACACATAGAAATCATTGTCTGTCAAAGGGAAGAAAGTTACAAAAATCATTTCCAATAGTTTTGCCATTCCATAGAGTGTTATTAAAATGTGCAACGCATTTAAGTATATATATTCTGGATAAGGACGATGAGCTTAGTCAATATGGCCATGTCCGCCTTTATGTAATCAAACTAGTCACTCAGTTTTAAGCTATCTTGATGGAACTTCGACCAAGTTTCAACCTTCAGTATGAAAAACAATTTTGTTTATTGTCTAACATATTTGAATAAAGTCGAACTGTAATATTATATATCTTCAATAGCAACGATCGATAAAAAAAAAAAATCAACGTATATTATGCTAACTTTTTTTTCGGTTTTTGAGATATCTCAAACAATCTCACAGATTTTGCATTGGTTATTTCTTTTCCATTCTGAACAAATTTGGAAAAAAACGGACTATATATTATATAGCTATCATGGGAACGATCGTTGAAAAATGAACCAATAGCGTTTAAATTTAATTTACAAATTTTTTTGTTTTCCTTTAGAAAATTATATAAGATACCCAATTTGTTTGTTAGAGAGTGTCTTGGTTTCGTACCTCTTATGGCTATATCAGATGGCTCGCGCATATAATCGCTGCAATCAAACCAACGCACGAGTTCGCCCTCCTCGGAGATAACAAAGACGGTCGGCGAGACGCTATCGACGGCCACAATGTGTCCTTTGGCGGTAACAGCTAGTCCGGCCACAATATCAATATATCTACATATATAAGAAATATATTTAATAAATATTTTTAAATTTTTATTTGCATTATTAACCCACCTGATGGCAATTTTGCGCATAAAGTGTCCACATTTGGAGAAGATTTGCATGCGAGAACGTTCATTTCCGCGATCGCATACCACGAATTTTCCATTGTTGTGCATGACGGCCACTTTACGTGGATACCAGAGTTGTCCCTCTTCTTTGCCGGCAACGCCAAATTGAAATTTGAGTGCGCCCATTTTGTCAAAGACCTCAATTCGATGGTTATTAGTATCGGCAACAATGATTTCCTCATCGACGCCCAGGCAAAAGCCGTGTGGTGAATTAAATTGTCCTTTGGCCGTTCCCAATGAGCCAAATTTGCAACGTATCTGCATCGGTGTGGCCTTGTTGCGGCCAGTTACAACACTTGTGGTACCAGGTGGGGCAACAGCATGAAAATTATTAAGACCCATATCCTCGACGCCGCCGACAATCGGATTTAATGTCTGCAGGCTGGGCGACGTGGCTGCCGGCATGCAGAAATCTGTTAAAATATAATCAAGGCACGTTGAGCTTCCGTTCGACGACAACAAATCGTGATGCTCATCTGTGTTTTTGTTGTTGGTGGTGGGATTATGTTTTAGGATTGGAATTATTGTTGGTGTGGTTGGGTTTTTGGTATTGGTTTTGGTGTTGCGAGTAGGTTGGTTGTTGCAAAAAGAAAAACTTAAAAATGTCAAAACAAAAACAGATATAACCAGAATATAGAAAGAAATTCTTCGATTAACCGGACTAATCAAACTATTATATAATAAAATTTCCAAATATAAATAATATCAAGACATAAATGTGAAATCGTTTTGTATATGAAATTTAAAACAGGATTTTGATAAAGACAATTTTCAGTGTGATAAAAAAGTAAAACAATAACTGTGCCTATGACTAGGATTTCCTCATAACCCTCTACTTTACAAACAGATGAGCTTTATTATATGCAGAGATCGTAATATTTATAATATTTAAAATAAAATAATTTGTTGATCTAAATCAGCGGTGGGCAAGCCCTTTCTCCCGATGCTCTGTGTGCTCAGTCCGTTATATTTTCGAAAGTGGCGCCTATCAGACGCACAAGCACTGGAACGAACAGGTGCCGAACTCGAGCGAACTTAAAACAACAAAATACATAAACTAAAGGCGCCTGTTTGCCGGTCACCCGAAATTTTGCAGTAACAAAATACACGCAGTGTTCAGACTGCCGATCTCGAGCCTCTCTACAATAACAAAATGCGTGTCTCTGCTTCCGTCTGCTTCAATCCGTTAGTTTTTAGCAGACCCTCATAAAAGCAAACAACAACCCCACAGAATCATAAAAATGATCATTTTGCTTTAATTTATGACTTCAGAAGTTTTGTTTGTTGTAGATGTTGTTGTAATGCTCTCGATTGAAAATTTCGTGCCCACCGCTAATCGAAATCAATAAATTTGTCGAATTTATTTTTTAACTCTAATCATAAATAACTGTCAAATAATAACAAAAAATTAAATATTTTTTTAAAGTAATTAATATAAGGTTGTCAAAAAGTCTTGCGGTATTTCCGCAAGCTTGTCTTTGCAAGGGCGTAGTTCTAGTTGTATTCGTCGCATCGGTTCACGCTAGATCTTTTTGGAAAGCTCTTTTCACGCGCTAACACGTGTTTGATTTATTGTTGTTTGTTTTTAGTCGTTCGTGAGTTATAGCGTCGCAAACATGGAGCAAAATAAAGAGAAAATACGGCATATTTTACAGTACTACTACGATAAAGGCAAAAGTGCATCTCATGCTGCCAATAAAATTTGTGCAGTTTATGGACCCGATACAGTTTCCACACAACGCACAACGATGGTTTCAACGTTTTCGTTCTGGTGCAGAGGTGATCGAAGATGCGCCACGGTCCGGAAGGCCTGTCGTCGAAAATTGCGATAAAATCGCTGAATTGATCGAAAGAGACCGGCATAGTAGCAGCCGTAGCATCGGCCAAGAGCTGGGCATGAGTCATCAAACCGTTATAAACCATTTGAAGAAGCTTGGATTCAAAAAGAAGCTCGATGTATGGGTGCCACACGACTTGACGCAAAAAAACATTTTTGCCCGTATGGATGCATGCGAATCGCTTCTGAATCGCAACAAAATCGACCCATTTTTGAAGCGGATGGTGACTGGCGATGAAAAGTGGGTCACTTACGACAACGTGAAGTGCAAACGGTCGTGGTCGAAAAGCGGTGAAGCTGCCCAGACGGTGGCCAAGCCCGGATTGACGGCCAGGAAGGTTCTTCTGTGTGTTTGGTGGGATTGGCAGGGAATCATCCACTATGAGCTGCTCCCCTATGGCCAAACGCTCAATTCGGACCTGTACTGCCAACAACTGGACCGCTTGAATGCAGCACTCATGCAGAAGAGGCCATCTTTGATCAACAGAGGCCGAATTGTCTTCCATCAGGACAACGCCAGGCCACACACATCTTTGGTGACGCGCCAGAAGCTCCTGGAGCTCGGATGGGAGGTTCTTTTGCATCCACCGTATAGTCCGGATCTCGCACCAAGTGATTACCACCTATTTCTGTCCATGGCGAACGAGCTTGGTAGTCGGAAGTTGGCCACAAGAGAGTCCTGTGAAAATTGGCTCTCCGAGTTTTTTGACAATAGGGAAGCGAGCTTCTATAAGAGGGGCATTATGAAGTTGGCATCTCGTTGGGAACTCGTCATCGAACAAAACGGCGCATATTTGACTTAAATCGCATTATTATAACCAATTTTATGAACAATTGAAAATTCAATAAAAATACCGCAAGACTTTTTTGACAACCTTATATATAAGAACTAGCTGTATGTTTTCAAAATACCAATAAAATATTTAGATCAGAAAATAAAATTAAATTTATCCCTTTTCAGGACATTAAATTCAAAATGTAAAATTTGAAATTATCTAATTCATTCTTTTTTTTAACACTCAGCGATATGTTTTCAATGTTTTTCGCTATATTGACTGAGTTGACTGAGTTGATCAAAATATTCGATCCATATAAGCATGTGATAGGTGTGTAAAGAGGAGCAGAAAGCAGGACTTGGTAGCTTGGATAAATTTGCTACTTGTGACTCACCATTGTTGTTGAGTCCCAGCTTTGCCAGAGCTTGCAGATTGTTGAGCGCACGTTGATCCCCGGAAAGAATGTCGGCCAATGTGATGGGCTGCTGGGTGGGCGTTACGGCCGATGCAGGTATGACCGCCTGCTGATGATGAGACGACGAACCGCCGGCACCGGCGCCAGAGGCAACAGCAACTGCATTTGTATTGCCAACGGTCAAAGCATCATTTAAAGTATCCGGAATATTTTCAGTGAGGCTGGCCAAACGCGATAGATTATACTCGAGCATGCTGAATGGAGGCGGCGGACCACCAGCATTCATGCCCAAACCTAGGCCCATGCCAACAGTGGCATTAGTTGAACCAGTGTTGAGATTAACATGTCCGCTCGATTGCTGCACCTGGACAATGCCTTGGGGTGTCACCAGCTGGGCAATTTGCTGTGCCACGGGCAGCGATTGCGGCTGTTGATGCAACACCTGTTGCTGTTGCTTCTGTTGTTGTTGCTGCTGCTGTTGCTGCTGCTGTTGCTGCTGTTGTTGCTGCTGTTGTTGCTGCTGTTGTTGCTGCTGTTGTTGCTGCTGCTGTTGCTGTTGCACCTGTTGCAATGCCTGCTGCTGTTGTTGCTGCTGCTGTTGTTGTTGTTGTTGCTGCTGCTGTTGCTGATGTGGCGGCTGCAATTGTGGCGGTGAATCTGGTGGCAATGTGCTCATCATTGAAAAGTTGGTCATCACCGAGGTGTCACCATCAAACGAACTCTGCAGCGATGATGGCAATGATAAGGGACTAAATACCGCGGCTGAGCTAAGACGTCCTTGCACAGAGCTGCTACTGGCACCGTTTCCGGCACCCGAAAGACTGCGCCCTCCCGAGGGCAACAGACCATGACCGCTATGACAACCAGGTGCCAAATTCGAAGGTGGTGGTGTATGTTGCTTGGGCGTGGCAGTCGGTGATGGCGTCGATGTGGGTAACAAGTTACCACTAGCTGTTGCTGATCCCGATATCTTCGTTGATTCGGTGCGGAACTTGCCAAACATTTCGCGAGCAAAACGCTCAAATTTCTCTGGCATACACTCAAACTGCAGCTGATAGTTGGCATCACTTTGGGGCGTCTGTTCCATGAGATATGTACACTGGGCGCTAATCACTGGCTTCAGCAGTAGGAACTCCACAGCATTGGCCTTGTCAATGGCACGTTGACCGAATTGTGCCGCCTGTTGCAATCTTCCCATATTGTTTTCAAGACTTTGCATCAGATCCATGATCTTAAGCTCTCGTTCCGAATGCAAACGTCCCAATTCGGCGAGCATTTGATCACGGATTAGCTCAATCATTCGCTTGTATGTCTTGTAGGCATCGTCGATCTGTTGTCGCACATTGTCATGCTGGGATTGGAGTTCGGTTAAAGCGCTGCTTAAATTACCGCCAGCATCGTTACAGTATTCTGCCTTCTTCATTGTATCATTGATGATCTGATCCATATCGGCACGAACTGCCTGCTCGGCAATGTAAGCCGTCTCATAGTGATGATCATTGCCCTTGTGGTCACTTAGCAGGCAATCATTGCAGGTGGGCACCTGGCACGTAAAGCAATAGTACTTGAGATTCTCGTTAATGTGCTGGTGGCAGCAGATGGGCTTGTGTATGATGAGCTTATCATTCTGCACGTTCTTCTGCAGATCCTCGATGCGAACCACTTGATGATTTTCAAAGCATCGCATATATTTATGCGCATTATCGCAGCCATTGCATAGGAAATTGGCGCAATCATTGCAACGGGAGATCGCCTCCTCCTTGCTTTTGCATGATGTGCACGGTATGTGCTCCGATTCGAGATTGGACAGATCCAATATATTGGTCACAATATAGTCACAGGTCAGACCCTTAACGCCCTTGTTGTCCAGTTGCGTATGTTGCTTGCAAACGGGACATTCAAGTAACGAGTGCAATCGATGCTCGCTTCCATCAAACGATGCCGATGAGCAGCTGGCCGCCGATGAGAGTGAGGCAGCCGGTGAACTGGCGGATGCGGCCTCCTTACTTGCCAGCAAATTCAGCAGGCAATCTTCGCAAAATACGTGCAAACAGGATAGAATGCGCGGCATAACCAAACGCGAGCTACAAAAGAGAAAAATACATTTCAAAAAATGAATAACTGGCTGGTTACTTAACGATAACACCATCGATAAAATCAATAATTGTGGTAGCTACTGAAATTTACATGTTTATCGGCTTTACCAATAGATTTTAAATTGATAGTCCCAATGATGTTATCGATAAGCCCAGTTGAAATTTGAGTGCGATAATCGTGATCAAACCTAAGCATCGTACAATTAACGATACTTAGGATCAGAGATGTGCATATAAGCATTACCATTATTTTTTAATTAGCATTGAAAAAAGTAGTGCTAATGAAATTTCATTTCACTAGCATTGAGAAAAGTAGTGCTTATGTAAAAATTTTTAATTGACATTGAAAATTAAAAGTAATTAAAATATTTATTTGGCAGTGAATAATTCTAGTGAAATCTCAATTTAATTAGCATTATAATTGAATTTTTTAAATAATTAAATTTGGAAATTTGCTATCTTAAAGCTATGTTACAAAAATGTTGAAAATTTGAAAAGTTTAGAAAAATGTTAATTTAAATGTTTAAAATTTGAAAAAATTTTCAAAATTTTCAAAAATGTTATAAACTTCAAAAAAAAAGGTATAAATAAAAAAAAATTTAAAAATATTAAAAATGTAAAAATTTTAGAAAAATGTAGAGAAATTTAAACAAATTTTTCATTATTTTCTTAAATATGTTGTATTTATGATTATTTTATTTAACTTTATTACTCTTTTCTTATTTTAAAATTTTGCAGTATTTTTTTCATCCTAATTTAGGATTAATGTTGCCTATCGATAGTTGTTTTGAATTTTTGTTCAGTATTTTTACTCACCTGCATAACTTGCAGAGCTTGTCAGCATCCTTAAGCATGGAACCGCATGAATCCTCCAGTGAGTCAAGTTCCGTAACGCTTTTGGCGTCATAGCCATGGCTCAGCTCCTGGCTGCTACCAATGTTGCTATCCACATCGACCACCAGACCAAGTCCAGATGAATTGGCCGTTGATGGTGCGGTCGTTGATACCGATGATGTAATCGATGCAGCCGAACCAATGCTAGACGAGCTTACGCTAGCGACATCAATGCTACCAAGGGTGCTGCTCCCTTTGCCAGTATCCGTATCCGTGCCGGAGACAGAGCCATTGCTGCAGCTGCTGCTGGTGCTGCTGTTGCTGCTTGTGCTGCTGGTACTGCTGCTGCTGCTGGTGTTGCTCACATCCGTGTCCTCCAACACCAACGATACATTCGAATCATCGCATAAAGTTGTTCCCAGCGATGTCCGTTGTTGTTGCTGCTGTTGGTCATCAATTGTCGCTGGCGACAGCGTCTGGCCAAGCTCATCCAACAGACTGCTCATCTTACCAAACAATCTGCGCTTATTATTAACTTGTGTGTTTTCTTTTTTATTGTTTTGTCCTTTTTACGGGGGTGGGAAGAGTTTTGTCGCAATTTCAATTTCAACTTGCAATTCGCAATTCTCTCTCTCTATGATTTCCTGTTATTTTGTTCCTTATACTTAGGCGTGTTGGTGTTATTGTTATCTTATTTTTTTGGTATCAAATCCTTTACGCTTACTTTACTATTAATCTTCTTATAGCTGCATATTCTTATTGTTGTTGTTGTTGTTGCTATTGCTTTACGCAGCCATGACAATTGCACAAAAGAGATGCGTAAGAGAGTCTCCGATTGTAATTGATTCTCTTGAGTTGCTGCTACTGCAATCACACAAACACACACAAGCAGCAGAGCACACCAACGCAACAATCTGGCAAGCCACACGAGTCAATGTGAGAGAGGTATAGAGTGCGCGCTCGCTCGCTGCTCTTCTCAAATATCCATAAACTCACGCACACAGAACACCCACGCACACACACACACAAGCACAATCAGTTTGCAGTTTGTTTTTGGCGCTCCTTTATTTCTTTTACTTTTTGCGCGTCTCTTGATGCATTTTGTAATCCTCCGTTCGGTAAGATTTATCTATTTCTTTTGCTATTCTTCACTGTGATGTTGGTTGCGATCCTTTAGAGGTTCTTGTTCTGGCTGTTGTAGTTGTTGTTGTATCTGAAGAGTGAACGTATGGCGAAAACCGACGACGACGACGACAATAGACGAAGGATGATAGCGTCGCTCTGCACAATTAAAAAAAAACGTACCAAAAGACAAAGAACGTAGCGTAAATAACCAATTATTAATATATAAACAAAATAAAATCACTATTTACTAGAACTTAACGGCTAATACGGTTTAACTGACCAAACATGGCCATTGTCTATTACGTTAATTTAAATTATCTGCAAAAATAAACGAACGCGGTTTTAAACTACGCGAAACGCCTAAAAAAATAAAAGAAATAAAACACTAAAACGACGACACGCCTATCAGGAGACTTTCAAATGAGAGAATAAAACTAAACAAAAAGCGTAGTCAAAGTGTTATTGGCACAAAAGTAAATGATGAAATGTTTGTCTCAACAACTTATACACTAAGGCGGTCAGGTGCGGGATGGAGAATGGCAACTGGGTGTCAAGGAAAAGCAACTAAATGCCACAGCCCCTATCGCTTATGCAACACACAGAGCATACCAATCACAGATTGATAATTAATATTAATGCTGCATACTTTGAGTTACCATAATAATAGTTTCTTCTGATTTCATTTTAAAGGTTGAAGTGTCATATTTTTCACATTTACAATTGTCAGTAACTGTTTAAGGATGTCGCACACTAAACACATGTTCATTAGAGTTGCGTGATATTTACGCCACTGTTACTTGTATTAAGTATTTTAAAACAATTGGCACTGGCTAACTATCACTGTGACAAAATAGGGGTATTCCTGAAAATGATTTACATTTGATTTTAAAACTAATTTGGTTTCGCCGATCATTTTTTTTACAGCTGTACCATACAAAATGTGTAGTGTGACCAAAAAAAATAAAACTAAATTTCCTCTCACAGATTTCGATTTGTTTATAATTCGATAACATTCTATAACGATGTACGATTTCTTGAAAAGTTTTGATTATTAAATACATATGTATATATTAAAACCTTTTTAGAATGCATTCGATGCCTCTTTCAACTTGTCAACTGTCAATCAACCGTTCGGTTAAGCTGTCAGCTGTTCACAGAATCAAAATCTAAACAGTATGCAAAAAGGGTCGTTCCTGAAACTGATTCAGATTTAATATAATCAAAACCAAATCTGACTGTTTATTGAATGCCCTTATTATAAGCAACTGTGACCAAATCAATAAATGATATTTTGTCACTAAATGATATTTCCTCACTGTCCGATATATTGTACTTTCTGAACCATAGTGTCACACTGAAAAGAACTTTCTTTCACTGTGAAGGTGAAATTTTCGAAATTATTTATAGCCGTAGATCAGGGCTTCAAAAAGAAAATTAATCACACACATATAGGAATAATTGTTCAATTTGAGAGTCAGCTGCTTTATAAATTGGGCGCGTTCACAACGCTCACTTGCTCCCTGCTCATTTTTGTGATACCTCTGATACTTCTGGTGAACGGGAATGATACCAAATATTGTGTATCAAGATAGCTGAGCATGTATCACAAAAGAAGAGTGCTACTTTTCCGCTCCCATCAGCTGTTTTTATCGAAAATCTTAATATATTTATCGAATTATTTCTTGATTGATTTCTCTATTGATGTACAGGTGCAGTAGGAGCTTGTTTAATCACGTGCAATGTATTTTAATTAATTAATAACAATAAGACAATTTTAATTTAATTTCCTAACTGCGCAGTCCATTATTTTTAGTATGGATAGTATCGAGGTATCACAAAAATTATCAGGGAGCAAGTGAGCCTGGTGAACGCGCCCATTGTTCACATTAGAACTATCAAAACAATTCGATAAAAATTGTATATAGATCGTTATCGAAGCCGCGACTTTGATTAATTTTTTGATGCTGTTCTTTGCGGACACGCGTACGATGAACTCATTATTTGGAAATGCGATAGGTTCCATCAATACGTTATCGATCTTGATGATTGATATCGTAGATTAATAACTTCTTTGGGATAAACGTGAATCGATTCTTCACGCACGTGCCATCGATACATGTACATATAAATATACGAACATCACACATACACTTATACGCGTAGAAATTGCGAATCACGAACCGGCGCAGGCGCCTTCGTCGACATCGCTGCAGCACTGTATGTGTGTTTATATACATTCATATGCACAATTTGAAACCAATGCCGTTTGCAACAAATTCAACTTGTATTTTTGCCCTTTATGCGCCAATTTTATTTTCTTGCACGCAAGGACATTACGCTAAAATCCTTGAGCGAGCGGCTGCGACATAGATTTTTATGTATGTAACGCACATAAGGGTATCTCCCAACTAATTTGATCCAACAATAAATCTATTTACTTAAGAAAAAACATTGTACATACATATGTATATACATAAGCACACGCGGGTTTGAGTAATGCCCGCAGCGGATGTGCTGTAAATTTAAATGTTGATTAGTAGCTCTCAAAACTCTGAGGAAAAAAATAGAAACGGTAATAAACTAACCACAACAACAAATCAGTTGCACAAAAACAATTGCAACAATGTATGTACCTACATAAATACGCGTATCTACTACATTTGTAGATATATTTTGTGCATATGTATGTATGTATGTATGGACTGGCGCACACAAACTTACACACGCATACACGTGGTATGCAAATTTCTAGCGTTTTGTTTACGAGAATCTGTGCGCGACTGTCGACTATGCGTCCCGTGCAATTGGAAATGGGCATCAGAATAATGTTCCCCCTCCATATCCCTGACCATTCGAATTTGTCAAATCTGCGCAGCTGTTGTTTTTTTTTAAATTTCTTTTAATTTCGCATTCTCCCGTTTTGTTCGTTTCTTTACGTACTATGTAGTTTTTTCAAAGGTTTGTTCTAGCTGCGCGACATCGCCGCTCTCAATTGCGGCCCATGTGTTTTGCGGGTGTGAGAGAGCGAGAGCGCCGCGCACATGTGATGGTATGCGCATGCTCGCTCTGCGCGAAAATAAAAACATTGGCAACCCCACACACACACACAACACACATGCAGACACATATATTCACACGTAAATATACGTACATACATACGTTGATTTCTTTGAAAATTAAATTTCTATTAAAATATGTGAACAATTCTATTTTAAAATGCGCTCTTTTACACAATATCTGTATCTTCAAATGCTGCCCCAAATCAATGTTGTTCTGCTTTAATTGTAACTGTAAAACACAACTGTTTTTTGCAGCAGAATAGAAACTAAATGAAGAAAAAACGCGCCCGCTCTTTTAAAATTTAGTACTTTGGGCTGCATTTAGTTCGTGAGCCTGGGCAAGCATGGGCGATTGTCTTCGCGTACCGAGGGAGCATATCTAGAGTTCGAATAGTGGCCAAAGATGGTGGGAGTGGAAGTAGGAGAAGGGCGTAGGGAAGGACATCACACTGTACACACTTGCAGCTGTGGCCACTGTCGTTCTGCTGTCCTTGAAAGCAAATTTCCACTCTACCGCCCAGGTGCTGCTGGTCACACACACAACGCATTGACGACACACACACACACATTAAATGAAAGTCCTTCAAATGTCTCTGAATCGGATGCAGTTTGACAATACGATAGGCATTTTGTTAATTATTTTATTGCAATACCTTTCTATAAATTTTCACACGTTTTTTTTCTTCTGCTCGTTACGATTTATACTTTTTCGTCGCGCACAGACGCACACACACACACACAGCACTGCTGGCCGCCGCTGCTGCTTCTCTCGCTTAGTGATGGTTTATAACACATCGCATCGATGAAAATGATTTCACGATAGTCTAAACGATTGTTTTTTGCATTGTCGCGAAATCGAAATTTGAATGTTGCCAATATTCAAAAGCAAACTAAATAATTGCAAAAAGTCAGCAAATATAAGAATCAAATATATTATCATGATTGGATACAAATAATATTTACTCTGTTGTGACATGTGATGAAAAGTCAAATAATGCAATGTCAATTTTATATGTATTGGTGTGAAGTTAAGTGTCCATGTCAAATTTGTCAAATCAAAGCATTAAGTATTTATTTAACTTTACTATTTATTTATTTATCACTGTTTCGCTTCACATAACAGGTATTTATGAACATATTTCACAATTACCCAACACTGCCTACACAAGTTTATCAGAACAATCGAGAATTGAGAATCGAAAGCACTGGTTGCACGTTGTGTGCGGCAAAAGTAAATTTATTAGCAAGTCTTATAATTCAACACAAAACATGTCTAGTGTGGAGAGCACTTCTGTTGTGCAGGATGGAGCCGATGGGTCTGCCTCATCGACGGCACAGCAAGAACCCATTTTCCAAGATCTCAGTGCCGAACAGACAGTGGAGGTTGTCGAAATTGAGTCAGCATGTATGAGATGTTTCCAATCGGGAATCACTCGCCTGTTGCCCACCAAAATACCCTTCTTCCGTGAGGTTGTGCTAATGTCCTTCAAATGTGAACACTGCGGCTATGCGAACAATGAAATGCAATCGGCATCGGAGATTCAAAAAAGTGGTGTACGCATCGAACTGAAAGTGCTTAATGCATCGGATTTGAACCGACGTGTTGTCCGTTCAGATAATTCCAGTGTAAGCATACCAGAGGTCGAGTTGGAAATTCCAGTGCAGTCGCAGAAGGGCGAGGTCACCACTGTGGAGGGCATCATTGAACGAACGATAGCCGGTCTCTCACAGGATCAGGAAAAGCGTCGCATTGATCATCCCTCCGAGGCGGAGTCCATAGATGCCTACATCGATCGCTTGCGCGAGCTGAAGGAGCTGAAATCGCCTTTTCGTGTATTACTCGAAGACATATCCGGCAATAGTTTTATTGAGAATCCTCTGGCGCCGGCCACGGATCATCAGATGAAATCCTCACACTTTACACGTTCTCAAGAGCAAAATGAACGATTAGGTGGGTTCATTTTAAATCTATTCATATATATCATATAAAACGCTGACTGACTCACATGGCTGAAGTTTTCACAGTAGATACGTGCGTGTATTCTTTAGTTAAAGATCTGATTCCTGTATTATATAGCTGTCATGAACAATTTTTTTGTTTCTTAAGATATTTCACCTAAACCCAGAGATTGTATATTTTTTACCTATATATACATACATATAAAAGAACATCAGGTAGCGCAAACTGTAACAGTTAGACGGTTGTAACTGTTGCTAAAACGGTTCTTGGGAAAATGTGACCTACAAGTGGGTCAAAATCGGAATGGACCCGACAAAATCTTTTATAGAGAATAGTAGCAAATAATCGCAGTGCTAAGGCTACAAAGAGAGTAAAGCCACCGGAATCTGACTAGCCTATTACATGATATTAACACTATCTATTTTTCAGGTCTCTACGAGCAAAACCACGAGGAGCAGCATCTGTTAAAGCCGATTGCTGAGGATGAATGGCCCATTGAAAATCTGCATGGTGAAGTGCTGCAGTTTGCCACCAATTGTCCGAACTGCCAAGTTCCGTGCGAGACAAACATGAAATTGACGAATATACCGCACTTCAAGGAGGTGGTCATCATGGCCACTGTTTGCAGCAGCTGTGGCCACAAGACGAACGAGGTCAAGTCCGGTGGAGGTATTGAGCCGCAGGGTATACGGTTCAAGGTGCGCGTTGCAAATAAGGATGATTTAACTCGCGATGTACTCAAATCGGAGACGTGCAGCTTGGCCATCCCAGAGCTGGATATGGATGTGGGTCCACATGCGCTTTGTGGTCGCTTCACAACTGTGGAGGGTCTGCTTATGGCCATGCGGGAACAACTTGACGGTACAATGTTTCACGATTCAGCCGATATGCCGACCAATCAGAATATGCAACGATTTTTGAATACCTTCGATGATGTACTGAAGTTGCAAGAAGTCATCACATTGGTGTTGGAGGATCCAGCTGGTAATACCTATGTGCAGTCGCTCAGGGACGATGATGAGCCCGACGATAAACTGACCGTGGAGAGGTATGACCGCACCTACGAGGACAACGAGGAGCTGGGCTTGAATGATATGAAAACTGAAAATTATGAGCAGAATGCGTGATACTATAGTCATCAAGATAAATATCTATGCATTTACCAAACAAAAAAAATTAAAAATCAGCAATGGTAAATGTTTTGTTTTATTCTGACGACTAAAAAAATACCATTTATGGAACTCCTTGTTTTAATATAATAATGGCAAATAGCGATGCTACGCACAATGGATGTAACAGGACGAAGAAGGCGTGGCAGACCCCATAATGTATACATATTCATGCTCACTTTTAAATTGGTTTCGTTACTACTAAAATCGATCTAATTTGCGGGATGTGACCAATTTGAACGGGTCTCGACTGCAAATGTGATATCGGCTAGTCTTATCGATATTATAAACGCAACAATGTGTCCTCCAGTAGGGCTGCAAGAACATCGATGGTTAAGACTATCGATATATCGAAAATTTATGCGAAATGTTTGAATGTATATTTCATATCCAAAAGTAAAGTAAAATATTACCAAAAAATAAATAATACCATGTAAACATTTTTTTTTTTTACAAAATAATTACTTTTCTGTTTAAAAACAATTATATATCGCATGAAATGTAAAATATTCGGATTTTTACAGATGTTTTGCAGCCCTAGTCTCCAGCTGATTGGAATCGAGAATCGAAGTCGTTGGGGGCACTGCCAGTGGCACCGACAATTCAATTATAAATAATATTTTCGTTTGTTACGTTGATTGAACGCAAATAAAATGCTGTCGAACTGTGCCGTAAAAACACTGGCCGCTGTCGTAAGTAATGTGGCGCATAAGTAGTGTCTAATCCTAACAAGCAACTGCATGTTTGCTAGTTGCAAGTTATGTAATTTTTGCTTAAAAAAGAAACAATAACATTGACAAATGCATGTAATTGCAGCGGGGCAGCCTGCGCGCCATTGCCACCAGCAGTGCACAGCGCAGCGACAATCTCTTCGTGCATCGCGATTCACCCGAGGATAATCCCAATATACCATTCGAGTTTAATGCGGAAAACAAGAAACGTGTGGACGCCATACTGAGCATCTATCCAGAAGGACACAAGCGTGGTGCAATGATTCCATTGTTGGATCTGGCACAGCGTCAGTATGGCTGGTTACCTATCTCAGCCATGCACAAGGTGGCCGAGATTCTTGGCCTGCCGAATATGCGCGTCTACGAGGTGGCCACCTTCTACACAATGTTTATGCGCAAGCCAACGGGCAAATATCACATTCAGGTGTGCACAACAACACCATGCTGGCTGCGTGGTTCCGACGCTATTCTGGACACGTGCAAGAAGCAGCTGGGCATCGGTGTCGGTGAGACAACAAAGGATAAAAAGTTTACCATATCCGAGGTGGAGTGCCTCGGTGCTTGCGTCAATGCTCCCATGGTGTCGGTCAACGATGACTACTATGTGAGTGCGAACCAATTCCCATTAATAATGAGTGCATTTCTTAATATTTTATATTGCACTCTGCAGGAGGATCTAACTGCTAAGGATATGCAAGAAATATTGAGTGATCTTAAGGCCGATAAGATCTCACCACCTGGTCCACGCAATGGACGTTTTGCCAGCGAGCCCAAGGGAAATCCCACTTCCCTGTCCGAAGAGCCAAAGGGACCCGGTTTCGGTCTGCAAGCGGGCCTCTAAACAACAACGATCCCTAGCTTAACTTCAACAGTGTACACAAAACTAATTTTTTCTCCTTTTGTGCGTCACGAGCAACACTCACACACACACATACATCCACAAATGGCTGATAAAATGCAATAATAAAATAAAATAACCAAATCATTTATGTATCTTTATAAAAGAACTAAAGATTCCCATCATCAACTTGACACATGTCGATAAGACTTCCAAATTGATCAGTTTTAAACCGAAAACTTAAAGCATCATTTAAAACTGCACGACAGATTCCTGTTTAGGATTAAATTTCTTCTATAGCAACTACAGTCAGCACCACATATATTCGTAGGTCAGGTTTATATATGTAGTAGTGCTAAATTTCTATATGCAGATGATAAGAGCAATTATTTCAGAATTTAATGCGCAACAAGAATATAGGGACGCTAAGAACGGACCAAAAATTATTCGTACACCTAACTTCGACGATTTCTAAAACTCCAATTTACAGTTTTTAAAAAAATTGGGTTCTTTTGTGGTGAAAAAAATAAATGGTGTGCTGAGTTTAAATATTAGCTCAATCCGATTTTACGTTATAATTGTTTTTATATTGAAAAAAAAATTCATAAAAAATAAGGTTTTTTCTTTTTAATTTTTTTTTTTGTCAATTTAACATTCTCATTTCATTCCAAAATGCAAAATAAAAGAGGCTACAACACTTTATTTCATTACTTATTTTCTGACAAAAAAGGTCGATAAGTTTTGACAGAGCAGCCATTTTCAGTGTGCCAAGTTACAATTTGGTCAATATCCTCATATTTTTTTCATTAATTTTTACAACGTTGTCAAAAGCAGTTTATTTTTTTAAATACAGGAAAAGTTAAATAGTAATGTATAAAACTGATTTCCTATGTACTTTAAAGAGGATCTAACATCAATTAAGAATGATCAAACTATAAAAATTTTCATATTGGACGTAACTTGTGATGTACATACTAAAAAAAAAGGGTCATATTTGACATTCGTAAGTAGTGATAACTGATACCATTTTAATAAAATTTCCGACGCAGAGACAGATTTGTTAAGAAACCCATCAATTTTTATAGAATTGGAGGAGCCTCTCTCTATATATTGCATATTTCTTATTTGCACAATTTTTGAATTGCTTCTTGTTACATGTCAGGGAAAGTCTTATCGCTAGGCCAAGGTGTATTTATGTAAGGTGACGTGTTCGACACAGTTGCTCTCTTTGTGGTTGCTATTTTGACAGTTCGAAAGCAAACGTCGCACAGTAGGACAATTAGGGCGTAAAGTGTCGTAAACCCACATTTTTTATGGAAGCGATTTAAAAAAATATATATTTGCATTCGATCGAGAAATCTTCAAATATTACGAATCCGAAAGATTTTTGGAATCAGTTAGAAATTCTGGGCGTGACAGCCTCTCAAAGTCGACCCATTTTTCAGTTCGCGCATAAATGTCAAAATTTTAGACAAGAAATACAAACTTTACAACCGAATTATAGCCAAGTGGCGCAACCGATCTTTATGTTTCTGATTTCATCTGAAAAGTAGGTTAATTTTTAATGAAATACCGAACAAATTTGTTTCTTCAGTTGCTTAGTTTTTACATCAGCAAAACTAGGCTATTTTTCAACTTTGATAAATCAATATTGTTTAAAATTAAATAAGATTAAGATGCATATATCAGAAAAAAACTAATTGATTTTTTTCAAAAATTTTCATGAAAAATATGCACAGAAGATACTTTTCAACTTTGACCGACAAACCTGAATCACCCAGTATGCCTATCACACAGTTTAACCCCATTTTAAAGCTTAGGAAGTTTTCTATCAAATGCTTTTTAAATTTTTGAAATATCTTTATTGGTTCAAATGATATGCATTTTCGACAAAAAAAAGGAGCGATTGTTCCACTGTGCGTCGTCGAGCGGTTCCCAAGGAGGAGGGCAAAATGCATTTAGGGACTCAAAGCGCGGATTGGAATTTTACCGGGTCCGATTTTTGTTATGCGTCTCAAAATAAATCCAAACGCAGCCGAATGTTTTCTTTCTCGTTCTAGCATCTCTCTCTCTCTCTGAGTCGAGCGAGCACGTCAAAATTTTTAGCCAACTCAGCTGTCAACGAAAACATCACCTTATATAAATACACCTTGCGCTAGGCACTCTTTAGATCCACTAAGAGCTTGTTTCTTTAATTAAATTACTACAAATTGGAAAAGGAAGAATCTTCGCACAGTATTGACAACAGACATTTTTTCTTAGCAGTAATTGCCGTAACCTGATTTGTTTCTTTTTTTTTCGTTTACTACTTGTACAATGGAAACAATTCAACTTAAATGGGATTTGAAACTTAAAGCCTAAGTTAGGGTGTGATTTTCATTTTATAGCTTATTATCTAGGTAAAACAAAAAGGTTACACAATCATAGAGATACATATTAACCGCTATGTATACATTTTAAAAACTATCCGTATTCATGCATTGTGGTGTATGTTGTTTGGGCTTAAAAACTAGGAACATCCAACTTCACTGATTGACTTCCTCCAAATGTCATCCACTTAAACTAAAGATGTATTACAATCGTAATTCAAGTTTCGATTAATAATCCGGGGATCGATCAATCTTGCAATTTGTCGTCGTGTATTGTATTTGCTGATTTTGATGTCTCTTTTTTCACTCCTCGCCATAAAAAACACTGTACGTGCAAGCGAGAAAGCATTAATACATGATGAGATACATAGATACATATATAGATATATAGAGGGAGAGAGAGAGATCTCGTTGTCTTACCGATTCTTGGCAGCAGCCCGCTTAGAAGAGCGCTCAATGCGATTGTGTAAATTAGAACGTGGAATTGTCTCGTTAACAAGACGCTTTGTTTTCTTCGGCGACTCACGAAGATGTTTCGCATCGACGTTACGCTGGGAGACGAGGCCCTTTTTAAATTTCTCAATTAACCCCTCACAGGATAAATTTGATTCGGGCTCCCAGGTATCCTCTTTTGCGCCAAATCCCTTCCAGCGTATGCGATATAGCCCACCATGCTCATCATCATCCACAAAGTCCAAAATGCGTTCCACAGCCCACTCTTTTTCGGGATCGGTTTCCCTTTCTTGCCCGGCTTACGACCACGTCCACTTTTAGCACTTGCCGGCGACTTTTGGTAACGGCATTTTTTTGACCCGGCCTAAAAAAGAGTTTGTATGTAAATCGATTAGAAAGAGACAGAACGATGCATTGATCAAATGTAAATAGTAATTAGCAGTTTCAAACCTTGCGATATTCCTCAATTAAATCGTCGCAATTTAATTCGGCCTCTGGCTCCCAGCTATCGGCATCCTTGCCGTATCCTTTCCAGCGGACCAGGAAAAATGATTCGCCACGTTTTGTTTTGTGACCAACAATCGCCTCAACCTGTTAGCAATTAGAAAGTGTTCACATACATACATAAAAATAAGAAAGCATCAGTCAAGTGTGCTCGACTGTGAGAAACCATGTACAGCTTATTTGACCAACTACATTTTAACCTATTTTGTTTTAATTGTCTTTAAAAAATGAAATGAAACTATTTTGCTTCATTTTAAACATTAATCAACAAATCTCCTTCCCATTAGTGGATCAAATGAGCTGAGCGACACTGTATAGAGTATACAGTCAAGGAATTGTATTAGCTATTTAAATTTATAAAAATATATATAACTAACGGATCTCACTATTTATTTTAGTAACTTGATTATAAACCTAGGGCAACTACATATATTAAAATAAGAGCAAAATGTGAAAAAGTTTATTATCCGATTATCCGAGCTTTAATATTGCTCTAGTAATTTTTAATTTTTGGTTAAAATGTAAAATAAATTCGATCTGCGGGAATTTAGTGCTGCTTGCTTTGGCCACATACTGACAGATAGGACGGACACGGCTATAACGAATTTACATGTATACTTGATGAGATCAAAGAGGTCTCCTTTTGCCTGTTACATATATTGCCACAAACTTATTGTACCCTCGGCATGGGGTATAACATGCATGTATAAATATACATATGTAAATTGCCATATACCTCAAATTCCGATTCCTCATTATCATCTTCGTCGTCATCATCATTCTCTTCGGGCGCTGTATCATTGGACTTTGATGATGTTTTCTTGTTCTCGTTCTTCGCTCCTCCAGCTGCACTTGACGGCGGCGCTGCTTTTCCCTTCGTTTTGGGCGTCTTCTTTTGCTTTTTGCGCGGTGGTGCAATGGAGCTGCTGGAGCTCTTGCTGCCATTTAGCGGCAAGTCGTCGCTTTCATCCGACTCGCTGCCGTTGTATGTGGATACAGCTTTTGATGTGCCAACGGAAGCCCTTTGCTTCTTTGAAACAGCTTCACTCTTATCGTTGTTGACTTCCTTATTGACTTCGTTCTCGTCATCGCCCGAATTGCCAGCTCCATTTTTAGTATTTTCATCACTGTCAACATGTCCGGCTGACTTTTTTTTGCTTAACTCCGAAAGTTCAGCTAATTTCTTTTTTCCCAGTTTAACCATGGTTATTTTTTGCACCAAAATTGTCCGCACACAAAAAAATTGTTTGCAATTTTTTGCCGCGAAAAAAAATAATACAACAATTATTTATATATCCACTAGAGTTGTGACCAGTGTTGCCAATTTTTTTGTGGAAAAAATAGCTGTTTCAGCTGGAAAAGCATCAACAAAAAAATGGCTAAAAATCCACACCATCGACCGTAGCGACTGTACCAAAGACGGTGGGCAATTACGATACCAATATCGATATTAAAAATAATTCACTTTCGATCTGGCTATCGACTCTTCAAATGTTTTGGATATTTATTCCACTGCAAAGATAGGCTTTATATAAATTGTCCTCATTGATATTACAAATCAATTGCTAGGCAAAGTTCTACTATATCGATATAAAATCTATCGTAATTATTTAAACCCAAAACAAAATAAAATTTATTAATTGTCGTAGCAAGATATCAGAATGTTTTGTGAGCTGTATTTTCTCAAAGCTTAGGAAGCACATTTTAAAATATGCTCCTACCATTTTCGTTTACGTCAGCTCTTAATTGTGACGATTGTTTCGATATATCGGTAAGCATCGTGTTTTAGACAAAAACCAAATACTGAATACCTATAGCATATGTATTGAATAGAGATTAACTAAACCAAGGTGTATTTATATAAGGTGACGTGTTCGACACAGTTGTTCTCTTTGAGGTAGTCAGTTTGACAGTTCGAAATCAAATTTAGTCGAGAAAGTTTGTTTAACTTTGTTTTCATTTTTTTCATCATTATTTTCATTTGAGTTTAATAGGCTATTTCCACGAGCACTAACATTTGCCTTAATTCACTCACATTTGAATGTGCCTGATTTTTGGATTTCCACGACCAAATGTGAAACGGGTAACTAGATTTGCCATTCGCCCGAAATAAATCAGCTTTTCAGTGTCTGTGCAACAATAAAAAAGTATAAAATAAATGCTTAATTCTAATTAATATTAATGAATTAGCTCCATTAGAATGGCCTCATGGTCATGCTCTACTGAATGACTGCTCTCCTTTGCTTGTTTATCAGAAAATATAGCATTTTAATATCCCTTTTGAAAATATATTTGGAGCAAATTTTATGTTTAAATTTTTTTCTGACACAATATGCATAGTTCACGAAATCATCGATAAACATCGGGTTTTCGATAGAAAAATACTGAAATCCAACCGGCCGAATGGCAATAAATAATTGAATTTTTTTATTTACATTACTGGTTCCAACTTAGCTATTTTATAGTTATTTGCAAAGTTCGATTGCTAGAAAAATTTAAAAATTGCTATTTAATACACATTTATTATGTTTATTTTTTGCTATTACATACTTTCAAAGACAACATTTTTCAGGTAAAATAAAATTTGGCAACTCTGTGATAATATAATCGATACTCTGTTATATTACCATCCTTAATTTTCAGAAAAGTGTCTCCACTATGCTTCGTAATCTTGGTATTTTAAATTGAGCTTAGCAATAATATCGGTATACCGACATCGATGAGGATTAGACAAAATATTGGAAATTTTATAAATAAATGAAAATAATTGATGTAAAGAGTTGGCTATTTTTTAAGCTATTTTTCTTTATTTATATTCAAATTTAGCTTTTTTTCACCAGAAACAGCCATTATTTCCTCAAAAGAGTTGGCAGCACTGATTAACATTATTATATCAACATCGATATTTCTGGCACGGCAGCTTATTTTGTTATTGATATCGATTTTGTTTGCAGTCGATTGACAATAATTATTTGGCACGTGTTGCCGCTGGACCCAAACACCCACAGCACTTCTTATTTCTTTATTTTATTACATTGTAATATTTAACCATGTCTATCTCAGAGAAAAAGAAGAAATCGACAGAGTCAGATAAAAAGAAGAAATCTAACGAATCAGAGAAGCAGAACAAATCCACCAATTTAATTCACGGAGTAGAGGTGTCAAAATTGAAGGCACCAAAGAAGAACAAAATCGCTATGAGCAATAATAAATTTGCAGTTAACAAACCAAAAGTGAATTTGAATGCAGATACTAAACCCACTGAAAAACAGGATTGGAATAAGTTCAAGCAGGAGAAGAAGGAGCTAAAACTGAAGCGGAAGAGAACACGAGACACATATGATGTTATTGTTGAAGTGAAGAAAATCTACGAGGAGGTGAAATGGTAAGTCGCCAAAAAGTGACAGATCTCCTAAAGTATGTATGGCTGTATATTCTTGATCAGCATCAACAACCGAGTCGATATACATATTTATACTTATACTTAATTGACACTAGTCTTATCATATTACAAATTTGAAATGAGTTTATCTTTTAAAGGAACAAAATTATTTGTATTATTTTTTTATATATTGTATCTTATTTAAGAAATATAAACAAGTCATGGTCAAAAATGTAGAGGTCAAATTAGCTGTGAGTGTAGATAGCAATGTCCGTCTGTATGGACACCTAGTTCTCAATGAATCAAAAGGTGTTGGCAAATACATTTGTTTATTTTATTATAACTTTGAATGCAGTTGACTTTACGGAAAAGTAAGGATGCAACATTTTATAATAAATTTGAAAACAATCAAATTATATATTCCGGTATCAGTGTTTGCTTATAATAAGTTAACTTAAAAAAAACTTCTTTACAAAGTAAAAGTATACTGACAAAAGGGTTTATGTGCCCCAAAATTTCTGATATCCCATTTGGTGACGAACGATATTAAATTTAATATATAAATTATTATAAAAAAAAAGTTTGGCATTCGGCACTGCGCATTAAAATTATTTTTAGCTATGCAGAATCGATCCCTTTCCCAATCCCTTTGCGCAAGGTGCCGAATGTCAAACTTTTTTTTTTATAGTTTATATATTAAATTTAATATCGTTCGTCACAAACTGGGATATCAGAAATGTTGGGGCAGGAAAACCCTTTCGTCACTAGACTTTTACTTTGTATATCTTTTGAACCAAATGTCGGATTGGAATGATCGAGTACCATTCGACGCGTAAGAAGAATTTTTCATAATAATTTTTAATGGCTCCAACGGCCCCACTAGCTGCAATCATTAAAATTTTGCCCCTCCCACTTACACCCACTTTTCTCATGAACCAGGTGAGTTACCAAAATTCTTAGTCTGCACTTTTGATAGAGAAAGTAATACCTTTCGATCGGTATATAACTCGATCGAAATTTTCCATTCTGCGTGTATATATTGCTAGTCGCCTTTTGCACACTTCGTGCTGCTCTCGTCACTAGCGCGGACTGCCGTCCGCAGTGATAAAATAAAAAGAAACGAATCTCGCATATGAAACGCATTGGTACTTTTTAAAAAAATCCTGCTTTTCATTCAAAATATAATAAATAAACTATATTAAAAACTACCGTTTGAAATAGGATTAACTGCTGGGTATTTAGTATTTTAATTTATTATTGGCCAAAACGACAAAACGATAAAATAATCAATGTATGTATATATTCAATCAAATATTGAAGTTTTTTGTTTTATTATAACTTTTTTTTAAACAAAAAAAAATCTTCGAAACTTACACAACTCACCCGAAAAGTATCAAGTAGAAAATGGTTAAAAACGAATATTATACTTATATTACAGTCATCGTGCTCAAAACAAGAGTGAACTGGTGGAGAAGATGTACCAGATGCTCAATGTTGGGGACAACATTGCCAAAGTGGCCAAGGCTCATGACACAGCCCGCGTTTTGCAATGCATGATTAAGTTTGCGACTCCGGCTCTGCGCGCCGAGCTCTGTGACAAGTTGATGCCACATGCTGTGGATATGTGCCAGTCGAAGTATTCGCACTTCTGTGTTCAGCGCATGCTCAAATATGGCACATCAGCCACTAAATCCAAGCTAGCTGATCGCGTTATGGGCCATGTGGTGCGTCTGGCTGGTCATAATATTGCCAGCAAGCTGTTGGACGAGATCTATTTGAGTGCTACGAATAAGCAGCGTTGTCATATGCGCCAGGAGTTCTATGGGGATCTGTACAAGGAGGCCAAGGATGAGAATGTCCAGACGCTGAGCGATACATACAAGGATGCAGACAACATGAAGGCCTCCATAATGAGTGCCGTGAAAGCAAATATAGATCACATTGCCAATAAAAAACTGGTGGACAACTCTTTGGTTCATGCCGTAATACTCGAGTATTTCAAAGAAATTGATAGTGAAAAGATGGAGGAATCAGTTAGCGCCTTAGCTCCATTGATACCACATTTATTGACCACCAAAGAGGGCGTTATTTCATCATGTCTATGTTTTGAAAATTCTACACCGAAAAATCGCCGAGTAAGTTATAGCGCCGTGTGCTTCAAACTCGATAGGTCTTAACAATCAATATATTTCCGGCACATTCACAGGCTATACTTAAGGCCATCAAGGAGCATCTGGTAAAGATTGCCTTACACGACCAGGGACATGTGTTCCTTATGACACTATTGAATTCTCTGGACGATACAAAGGCCACCAAGAAGTCAATCTATGATCCTTTGCATGAACATCTTCGTGTACTCGCTGCCAATCCCAATGGACGTGCTGTACTCCTCTGGCTCGTTGCTCCTGCCGACACGGCTTGCTTCCATCCGGGCTTAATTCAGGTCTTGGACAAAAGTTTGATCTCTAGTAAGAAGGATAAGATTGTGCGTCGCCAGGAAATTCTAGAGCAGATCGAGGGACCCATTGCTAATACCATCACTGAGGATACTGCCTTCTGGCTGTCCAATAGCACCATTGGCTTGGTCACTGCTGCCATACTCAAACACCGTAAGTATTTGTAGTACTAATCTGATCTTCACAGAAGCCTTAAAATTATCTACCCCTCGTACCCCATCCCGCAATGGATTCCGCTAATCTGAAAATAAAGGTTCAGTTCGCTAAAAAAAAATAGCAGCTGAGGGAAAACTGCGATTAAGAATCTTTTTATGAAAGGCTTTTTTGCAGACGTACAAAAATCAAGGTTCGAACCGACATCTTGCTCCATGGCTCGAACCGAAATTTTAAAGGTTTGCTGTATTGATTCAGATCAGATAACGTTTTATTCAATTTGAACCCTTATGCAATAACAACTTCATTTAATTGCAGTTACGAGCGAACAATATAATAAATCTGTGGCTGCACTTGCTCCTGTTGTCACTCAGCTTGATTGGCGCTTGACTGAATTTCCAGCTGATGCCGATGCAAGAAAACCTCATGATGCTGAAACCATCATAGCTGAAGCCACGGAGAATCGCAAGAAGAAGCAGAAGATGCCCATTGTTGAACCGACAGTCGATAGCAATGATGAGAAGAGCGATGACGACGAACCACAACCAGTGAAGAAATCAAAATTAGAAAAGGTCGTGACAAAGGAGCTTTCCAATCAGAGTGGCATTGAGGATGCCGGTATGCATATTGTGCTGAAGAAGATCATCAAAAACGATCTGACACGTGAAGGAGCTCCATTCGGAGCAAATCTGCTGCAGAATTTGACCGAAGAAGTGGTAAATTGATAAATTAACTCAATCTCGATGTGAGATTACTAAAATTTCATTTGAATTTTGTAGCTCGAATCCTGGTTGTGCATCAATCGTGCTTGCTATGTGCTCATCACGCTGGTAGAGAATTCTCCAGCCTTGAAGCAGACCCTCCTTGTGTACTTCAAATCGAAGGTTGTGCTCAAGGTGCTTCAGTCACAGGTGTCGCCGGGTGCTAAGATGTTGGCCATTAAATTGGATCTTAACAACAAATAGAAGCATATAAATTTACTATTTTTTTAGTATCTTATATCTATTGATTAGTTTTTATTAAGCCACAATAAATGAGACGAATGTCGTTTTTTTACCAGGCGATCTTCTGTGTAAATTTGGTTTCTTTTATTTTATTTCTAATGAGTTAATGCAGTTTTCTATAAATTAAAAAATTCTCATCCACATCATGTTTACGATTTGCGCATTATTATGTGTACCCCAGAGTCGGTGTCCACAATTCCAGATAATTGACCTACATTTAGACCGAAGGCGGCCTTCTCAAATGGCGCCTGCATTTGACCTAATTAAAAAAACAACAGAAATGTAAAATGAAAACGAAAAATTTGCACGTTTTTCACACTTCTTACCGCGTCCAAATTTGCCCAAATCGCCGCCGCGCTTGGCGGAACTGCAGTCGGAATAGGAGCGTGCCAATTCCTCGAATGTTGCCTCATTGTTTACAATCTTATTGCGGTAGACCTCGAGCAGCATTTGTGCCTCCTCCTTGGTTCGCGTTATGTTCTCCTCGCGCCACGAGCTCGGACGCCGGCTGCCCTTGTGTTTGACCAGCAAATGCAGGCATTGCACCTCGTCGGGGTTATCGCCGGAGGCGGCAGAACTACCAGACTTTTTGGCAGGCTCGGTGGGCTGGTCCCACTGCGACTCCTTTGTGTGCACGTTGAGATAGTAGCTCATACCTGAAGCATACACAAAACGTGCATTATTACAATTTGCCGGCCGACAATTGAGGAAAAAAATATGTAAGAAATACAAGTATTTAGTTGTTTACCGGTTGAACGGCTGGTGCGCTTCTCCCATCCATCTGGCAATTGTTCAGTTTCAGGCATAATATTAGAATTTTTTTTTAATATCAACTTTTAATTCTTATTAATCAGTGTTGCCAACTTTTTTTGCGGAAAAATAGTTGTTTCTGATGGAAAGCCAACTTTTATTTAAACCGTGATGCCACCCAGAAAAAAGATTAACGTCTGGCAGCCTTTCAAGAAAAAATACATCTTAAAAATTAATATTCCAAAAAAGTTAAATTTTTTTATTTTGAAGCTAGAATTTTGAAAATGTTTATATAATTTTTGTAAGAATTTTATTAATTTTATGATATTTTTTCATAGAATTAAATTATATATTTTCTTCCCCCGAGGGGTGATGAACTTCAAACCTTCATAAAAATTATCACCTTCATTTTATCTAAGCTTCGAATTACAAATTTTTATTATATTTAATAATATATTGAAAAATTATTGCTATATGAACTAAAAATAAATTTACATTTAAATTGCGCGCCTTGTGGAGCAACATTTTCTGCTCGAAGGAGTCATTATGTTATCTAGCAGAGTCTTCTGTTATCGTCGATAGCAGTATGTTTACATTGCACTCGGGTCAGTTTTGTTTTTGCTGCTCGCGGTCACACTGTTTGTATTAGAGGTGCAGAAACATCGATGTTCGTGTCCATCGATGTTTTCGATGTTTTCAAAAAAAACATCGAGTGAAACATCGATGTTTAAAAAAAAAAAGAAACTGCAAAAAGAACAGAAACAGCACAAACAGTAACATGAGATTTATTTGAGATCATTTAAAGTGTCTATTTCTATTCAGGAACAAAAGTTGATCAACAACTTCAGGTTTAAGCCTTGTCCTGCGGTCAGATATGGTTTGTCCAGCTTTGCTGAATACTCGTTCAGACTCACAGGACGAGGCTTGTATACAGAAAAATTTTTTTGCAACCAATTTCAGTTCGTTGTCAGCAGTCATCTGTAAAAAATATTTCTTATTTAACATGTTAGTCATAATTATTTAAAAATCATACCTCCCAATACTTCAAGGGGTCGCAAGTGTCAGGAAACTTACTTTTCAGGTAATTCTCCATCTTGCCTTCGTCATCCATCAACGTCCACCAACACCATCAACTAGAAATCCTAAATATTATCAACAATTTTGTTAGTTTTTAGAAAAAACAATAAGAAATTCATTTACTTACAATTTTTTCTCACCGAGCGCAGAGTTGCTTGTGAAAACATCGATGGTGGTCACGAACCATCGATGGTTCCGATGTTTTGAAAACATCGATGTTATCGATGTTTCACTCGATGTTTCTGCACCTCTAGTTTGTATATCTGCAGTCACACTGGAAGCTCAGTTTATAAATTCAGCAAACATTAAAGACTCGAATGCCAAAGAAATATTTATTGGAGATTGCGAATGATATTGTTTTTTGTTTTGTTTTTATTCGTAGCCTCATATTCTGCTACTCGTATTAAAGTGTATTTAATCAAAAGCTAATTATTGGCTGCTGTGCGACTAAAAACTTACTCCAATTAGAAAATAGCCAGTGTGTATTTGTATGTATGAGAGTTTGTGTTTGTGTGTGCGGGCAACCCGAAGAAGTGACGTTTACAGCAAAAAATATCGGGTTCGTCAAAATTTGAAGTGAAATTTAATAAAACACCTTGTCGTTCAACCGCTTACAACTTTTGCATGGCAGTTGAATGTACATTTGATTGAAACGACGACGTCGCTTCGCTCGTCGTCTTGCCTGCAAATTCGCCATCTTCGCTCAGAACACCAATAAGAAAAAGTAACGGTGAGTGCTGAAGCAAGTGTGTTTACTATTTACCTACACTACATACATACATATGTACATACATTGAAACACACACACACGCACAGACACTCATTCAAACACAACCTACATAGAGTCTAAAGTGGTCTATACATACATAAAGACAACAGTACAAATGTATGTATGTATGTACATACATATGTACGTTAACGTACGTTAACAAAACGTCATCAAAATGGCAAAAACTTTCTAGTTATACTTTGTTGATTTTTCTTACTTTCAGGTGCATTTCTTATGATTTGCGCGCATTCATCAAATAAACATACGTGCAGGCATGTACATATACATATGTATGTGTTTATTACAGAGCTTGCAAATAACAGTCGACCGTTTTTCCCCTTGCGGTTGGGTTGCGATTATAACCGGAAAAAACGTGCACGATCTCTCTCTCTCTCTCTCTCTCTGAGCAAAATACTCAGTGTCTCTTCGTTTTTGTTTTCTGTTGAGTGTTATCAGCTGAGTCATTCGGGTTTGTCTCTTTCAACAACCACTTTTAGCAACCGATTGCCCCAAATGGTCGCACTTTGTGACTCAGTAGATGAGAAAAAACATAAGTTGTAGTGTTTTTGGTACTTGGTAATGAACAACATCGCAGTAAAAAAATTAAGCAAAGCAGAATAACGGAACTTGATTCGTACAAATTTTCACTTCTCGTGTCGAAACAACCACCGGTGCAGATCTCTGATACACGCATAAAAACGCAAAAAAGTTTTATTTTCTTCGACCGCGACCAAAAAATTGGGGAATAACAGAGCAAAAAAAAAACGGTTGTTTGCTCAAAGTGTTGGTAAACAAGAGTTATTTTCGGACAACGAAAAACGGTCGACTGTTATTTGCCATCTCTGGTTTATTATCATCAAACAGCAACAACAACAGTAGCAGCCTCCCAAATTCCAATTGGAGAAAATTCTGCAGCGTTTTTTTGTGTGTTTTTTCATACCCATTTCCTACCACATCAGCTGCTTTGTTGTCTTGTTGTTGTAACCTTGTATCTTTCAATTCAACTTCTTCGCTCTTCGTCTGCACTAGCTCTCCTTGTCTCTCTTAATTACTATCTCGCTCAGTCGCTCGCTCTCTCACTGTCCGCACGATGCCACCTTGCATGGGTGTATGTATGGTCATAAATGTACATACATAAATATATTTACATATGCACATGCATACATACATATACATATGTACATAAGTATGTATGTCTGTGTGTATATAACGTTAATACGCATCGCGTGCTTTTTGATATTCTTCTGTTTATTTATTTATGTTCATGCTTCACATACAGCGCAGACAGCAAATACCTGCCTACATATGTATGAACATTTGTATGTATGTGTGTATATTTGTATAATTTGCTTAGAAGTTTTAGCCTTTCTACTATGTGCATATGTACGTTCGTGTGTGTTTTTTTTAGTTGATCTCTGTTTTGTTAGTTTACTTTTCAAGTTATCTGCACAAGTGTTTCGGCCTATTTTGCATATTTATGTACGTATAATCTTCATAGATAATAACAACAAATTAAGTAGGTCTTTTGTCTATATTATTTATTTGTATATTGTTTTTAATTGTAGTTGGTGTTGAAGTAGTTTGACCTTCTCAAAAAAAGCCGCGAAAATATGTTAAAAACGATTTGCACTTGAGCAGTGAGCCACGTCTCTGTACCTGTGTGCGAGAGTGTGTGTGTGGGATAAACAACAATAAAAAGTAACACAACAATGAGCATTTGTTAATGTTTAACCGAAAAGTAGCATCGGCATCATGAAAACAAATAAAAATTACACATAATGACATGCATACATACATTTGTATATACATAAATATGTATGTATATACATTGGTACATATGCACAGGTGTCTACACACATACATACATACATATTGCCTTCTCCTATTGTCTCGCTGTCCGTTGCAAAAAATTAAACAGTTATGTAAAATGAGCAACAACACAAAAACATCAAAATACAATAGCCGCCAGTTGTGTTGCTCCCTCCCTCCCTCTCTCTCTCTCTCTCTCTGCCAACCCTATTTGCTTTTGTTATTGTTTTATACGTACTTGTTGCCAATCACTTCCAAATTGTTGATATTGTGTTTGACTTCTTGCAACGTTTGCAATGCATCACATTCGTAAGCATGCATGTATGTACATATATATATCTTGCATACATACTTACATACATATACATACATTACGTGCCGGCATTTTGAAGTTTTACTTTTGATGAATTGCATTTTTTCCAACAGTTTTCAGCTTTTTTGGGCGTTTCAACGTTTTGTTTGTTGTTGGTGTTGCCGCAACACCGTTACAATTTTTCGGCCTCATTTTGATATGATCAATTTGAGTTGTTGGTTTTGCTATTTTGTTACATTTTACAGCAAAAGCGTTTGCTCTCTTTTGTGCGCTGAAGAGTGAGAGAGCGAAAGAGAGTGGAAGTGTATGTTTGTGTGTATGGTTGAGCCAATACAAGTGGGAGGGTAAACAGCTGTGTGGCTCATTTCCTAATTGTTATCGCTTTTGTTGTTCATGTAACAGAAGAAAATAGTCCAGTGCGTTTTGTTGTTGTCCATTGATCGCAATGCCGCCCCATGCAAAAGAGCTGCAAATACAGTCGTGGACATCTTAATAGCACAAATTAAATACGCAAGTGGGAAAATCAAATTTTAAAAAATAAAAAATTTAAACTAATAAATATTTAACAAAAATTGGTCTCTTAACAACAAAAAAAAATCAAAATATTAGAAAAAATGTGTGGTCATATAAACTAACTTTCTTCAAAAAATATACTTAAAAATATTTATGTACATAAGTATTTACCCTGCACAAATCCCAAGCACATTGAACTAAAAGTCTCCGATTCGTCAAGATTTTAAAATTTTTCATCCGAAAGCATAACATTAATCCACAGATTTTCTGTGGAATTTCGGTTCGGGCTTTGGATCATCCAGTCCAAAACAATAATAGATTCGTCCCTGAGATACTTTTAAGGTCATAAATGTCCAAGTTACCTGCATATGCTCAAACGTATATGGTTCCATTTGGTTCTTAGGGATGCCTAAATACCGAAATGGATCCGTTATGTCACAAATACGGCAATGGCAGACCATGCCATGCCATACATAGTCATTGACAAAAGTAATGGACATTGTAATCTTTTCGAAAAGAAATATAAATAATTTAGGTTTGTACCTTAAAATTAAATAATTCAAAATTTTTTTTAGATGTACATACATATATTTAATCAACATTAGCATATATAAAAACAACATTTTTATTGGCATCAGGTTTTTAAAATTAATAAAGAAACAGCAATAAATGGGAACGAATAGTAAAACGCAACAAATCACATAAAAATTGAGAAACTTATACAGTCATGTTTGACAAATCTCATAAAACCCAAAATTTCCGGTGTTCCGTAAACTAACTTTCGTGGTTTTAAATGTTGAGCACACTGATA
Source organism: Drosophila kuntzei (assembly GCA_035042165.1). Classification (NCBI taxonomy): domain Eukaryota; kingdom Metazoa; phylum Arthropoda; class Insecta; order Diptera; family Drosophilidae; genus Drosophila; species Drosophila kuntzei. The sequence goes on from JAWNLU010001850.1 coordinate 51,052, forward strand.
AAAATTCAAAATAGTTTATATAATATTATTTAATTTTTAATTTAAATAAATAGAAAAAAAATACGTTTTAAATGTATTTATTTCATGTATAAAATATACAAATAATTAATAAATTTTTTGAAGTTTGAAATAAATGTAATGCTTTTGTAAATACATACATACATACTTGTGTATGCTCAAAAACTGAAAACTGACAATTCAGGAACATCGAAATTTGTTTCAATCTTTTCAAAAGCAATTCTCATCAAAATCTTAAGAGATTTGTGGAACACACCTGAATATTTTGTGCTCGAGTGACTTTATTGTCAATTTGCACAATTTATTCATTTAAACTGCTTTTAGTTTGGACTTGATCAATATCAATAACTTTTACAATGAAATTTTTATTTTGAATTTAGCAAAAATGTAAAATGTAATATGTAAATAAAGTAGACAATAAATCGAGAGATCATCAAATTGTCAATACTATTGCCCATGACTATATACACAGAGGCACGCATGTTTGGAAACGTTTGCTGCTATTATTGAAAGCACGCGGTCTCTCTTTCTCTCTCTCTCTCTCTCTGTCTTTTTGACTTCGTTGCATCTGCACTTGAAGCGATAAAATATTATTATTGTATTCAAATAGAACTAAAACAGCGCGTGCTTTTGCTTCAGATTGACGATTAAAAACGAACGCTGCAATCACCGCTGCCTTCGGCGCTATCTACTTCCACTTATACATAGACATACACACATATACATATGTATATATAGTATAATAATTGTATTTACATATGTACATTTCCCCATTCTGTTGATACGATACGAAACTCATTAGCAGATACCATTAAGTTCCAGATACTTTTGTATCTTGAGAATTACCTTTTTTTTAATGGTTTTTTTCGCTTTCTTTTGCTCTGTCTTCTGTCTGGCACGTGACTCCCCTTCCCTTTCCATACACTTAGTATAGCACTTATGTATATAAATATCCTTATATACCATTACAAAAAATCTCAAATAACAGATACAGTTATAAGCCACAAGTTAGCCAAGTTTCAGGACTTGGCCAGTTTACATGGGAGAGATATGTATAAAAAGGGACAGAGAATGAGCGAGAGAGGGAGATAATATAAAAATTAGGCATGTTAATATGAGCACACCAAATTGTGTGGGCACTTGGGGCGTGGCAAAAAAGGCACGTGTCAGTTAAGCTGACGTCTTTACCTGTCCCTCATTTACCGCCACTCCTTTAGTTTGGTTTTAATTAGGTTAAAATGTTACAAGTGTTCAGGTCAGAAACATGACAGCGAATGGCGCCCTTTTAAAACTTGACTTAATTCTTAAATATAAATTAGCATTTGGAACAAGTTAACGAGTTCGTTTAAGCCAACATTGCTGCGAAAAAATCCATTCAGAATTTTATCAGTTAACTGATACAGTTTGTCACTGAAAGATTTGACATTTCATTGTATAGCAATAAAAATACTAAATATTTTACATAATTGAATTATCGAACAAAAAAAAATCAAGGAAGGGTTTGAGAGTGCTCGACTACGAGATGCCCTGGTCTAGTCCAGCAAATACGAAAAAACAATTGTCGATACAATCATTTTTGAGTTAAATTGAATGAAGTCTATAATTTATTAAATAAACATAGAATATATTCAAAATGAATTTATTTTGTGTATAAAATGTACCAAAAGTTCATCGTTTTATTAATATTTGAAATTAATGTATCTCAACCGATTTTTGTGTCTCCGTAAATATGTCTGAATTCTTTGTATCGTTCGTATACTTTTATGAATTGTAATTTATTCTTAACACATTGAAAGCAATAAAACATCGAGAGTTCGAGACTTGTTTTTGCTATTATATTTGTTCTTAATACAGTTCTGGGCGGATTTCGGAAGCAAACATTCTTGTAGCTATGAGTGTACCTGTTACATACTTTGTACAAACTTATACAACTTATAAAGTATTGTACAACTTTCAAAAAATGAATTTATTCCAAGAAATCGGACAAATTCCCCATAGTACATACCCTGTCTGTTGTATGAGTGTGTAGAGTATGTCACTACGAAATACCCGATTAATGTTGTCTAACACCTGATACACAGGGTATCTCTTTTAGAGAAGTAACATTTATTTATGTTTACAATACACAGAACTTTCATAAATGTTCACTAATGATATACCCTGTTTGTTATCTGAATGCGTGGTAAACAAAAGTTAAAGCCGCAGTCGCTGTTGCCGTTGACGTTGACGTCGCAGTCGCAGCACCAGCAGGTTTCTGACTAATTCTCACACAATTTGCCTGCAGATTCAACTGGGTGACGATGACGAAAGAATGCAAATGTTTTAAAGAGTTATTGCCAAAGAAGGGGACAGAGAAGAGATGGCAGAAAAGGAGAGGATGACATTTTTAGATTGATGCTGGCAACAAAATCAAATGCAATTTGTGTAAACAATATTAACAATAAATGTTGACTATAAACATATTTCTATTTTTATATCTTCACATATGTATGTATGTGCATATGTACATATGTATGTATGTGCATATGTACATATGTATGTATGTGCATATGTACATATGTATGTATGTAATTGTACATATGTATGTGTAGCAACTTACGGTAGAAAGATATGCATGTGTATACATATGTATTGACTTGACTAACTCGATTGTCTACTTGAAACCACATCCGAAATGAATTGAAGTCGTGTTAGCTGCATTTGTATTTAAATAAATTTATTTTTTTGTTGGTTCGCTTGATTCTTGGCTGCTGCCGTTAAGTTGGGGGCAGTCACACATGTGGCACACATGCATATTCATACGTATATTTTATGAATGAATCAGACTGGAAATAAGTGTGCAAAATACATACATACATACATCATGTATAAAAAGCTGCTATCTTTTTATTTTAGAAATTTAGTCATTTAAGATGTTGTTGCATTTAGAAAAGTTCACAGTTGTCACTTCCCACTTTGCCACATGCATTACATTAATTATTGTCCACAGTTTGATGATCCCATTAATTAGCGATGATTAATACATACAAGCACATACACATATCCATATATGTATTTGGTGTGCCAAGACACCAACATTTCTGTTTACGTTTTATTTCCGCTTAGCCTAAAAGTATGCTACAGTTTTGATGAACTTGTCAAATTTCTACAGTGGCGTCCATGACAATGTACATGCTGTGACAGAATCAGAACTACTATCTCTTGTTGATAGCATACAACTATCAGATTCCCTATGCCAAATATATGAAATGTTTGCTAGTAACAGTAGCGTCCAAAATATGAGTATATGGTCAGACAGCGTGAATATTAATCTGATAGTTGAATAAACTGTCAATGTGCACTTAACACAGGTTTTAAGTAAGGAAACAACTGAAGACATAATAGTTAAAGGAATATACGAGCTAGTTTCTTAAGTGATATAATGATATTTTCTATTAGTTTCTCTTGACCATTGCAGTTGTTATAATTCCCACAATTCTGTTAATCAGATTCAAATTCAAATAGTTGCTAACTAAATGCAAAGAGTAAAGCTATTAAGAGTACTCGAACATTGCCCCAGACCAGGCACTGATAGGTCTTCTAATTTCAAATGGCATTCAATAATGTTTAGGTACAGTTAAATGTATAGTACATACATACATACATACGTATGTAATGATAATAAAGATAAAGCCATGCAGTCGTGAACAGTGGATTTTGACAGCAAATCCCAACGTGCTTTATGAGCTCCAATCTGCGGTCATATAAACCACCAATCTAATCAAAATTGCAGCTGATGGATGATGATGGCAGAGAGCTGACTTTAGTACGAGTATTATTAAATAACCAACATTTATTGCGGTATCGAAAGAAATATTGAGTTAATTTTGGGTTATCTTGACGGCCTGTTGATTTCCTAAGCATATTTATTTCAAATATACAAAATTCTACAAACAATTCAATAAGTAAACCAATTTTTTTTGAATGAAATACACAATTATTTTAATGGAGTAGATAACATTTATTATTGTCTTTTTGTCGCACTGTTATCGTTATGTTAATCGACCGTTATGTTAATCGACCGCTCTTAAGTGGGATTTATATGAAGTTCTTTTTTGAGCATACCGACTGCATCTTTGAATTAATTCAGTTTTTCTGTATTTTTTCCCGTTTTCTTAAAAATTGACTTCCAAGATTATTAAGATGTATTAAAAAGATTATTTTATGAAATCTCTCTTCCAGCATCAAAAAGTTGATAAAAATGCCAAGAAAACACATAAATTCTGTTTATATAACTTGTTATTGATGAAAGAAGTTAATATATATTTTATACAAAGTAAACAAAAAACATAAAATGATGATAAGTATGATTAGTACTTAAAAAAAAAATCAAAAAAAAACCTTGTTAAGAAATATCAATACACTGATAAAAAAAATTTTTTCTAAAATCATGATTTTGGTCTCAGAACTAAGAATTTTGGTCTAAAAAATGCGTCGAGAAAATACAATTCTTTAAGTTAGAAAACACATCTTGATTTTAAGAACATTTCAAATAAGAATAAGTTCTTGTTTTTAGACTCAAAAGTCGTAAATTCTCAATCTAAATAAAAAAATTAGGCAAGTGTTCTAAACTTTAAACTTTTTTTTGATATTTATCCTTTTTTTGGATTTATTTATTTTTTTATATAAATATTCTGGTTACCAAACTGATCCGGCGACTCTAACCAGAGCGCCACGGTGTCATTATGGTGTCCATATTAAATATGACATTTTTATATTTTCTTAACAATTTAAGATTATTAATTCTTATATTAAGAACTGCGAATTTTAAGATTAATATTCTTAGTATAAGTAATTTGGTCTTGAAATGGTCTTATTTTAAGAATAAAATATTTAAGATGAATGTTCTTGATTTTAGAAGTTGGTCTTTTTTATCTGTGTACATAACATGTTATAATTAATTGCATCAAAATATTCGTTTAGGTTTTGTTTGAACTGGTCGCCAAAAAAGTGACTTATGTTTGAGTCGCGTGCGAATTTCTTGGATTTTTGTAAATATCTTGAAAATTAACAATTGCCCAAAATCATTCTTAGCACCAATTTTAGTGATAATCAAGAGCTATAAGTTTACTTTAAAGAGAGAATTACTCATATTTTACACGCACTGTTATTGAGCGTTTTGTTGATCTCTTAACAGACTGTTAAATATGAAATGTCATGGAATATTTTTTAATACGATCTTTTAATATGCGAAATTTCTACATCAACCTAATAAATATAAATACATACATTTTCCTTTGGAATTAAATACACAAATATTTTAATGGAATATATAACATGTATTGTTTGATTTTTAAAGCAATATGCATGCCTTGGGCATATTTAAATGTTTATATTTGTTTAGCAAAAATTACAGCTTTTTACTTAGCAGCCCTCGCATTCATAAATTTTAAGTTTACAAAGCATTTTTTGCATTATATTTCTTCTTTAAAAATAAATAACAATTGACGAATGGATAAAAGTAAAAAAAAAAAAACACAGTCTTAATCGATTAGTCAAGTGCATTATCAAACTAGACACACAGACATACACACACACACACATACACACACACACATACACACACACACATACACACACACACACACACACATACACACACACACACACACACACACACACACACACATACACACACACACACACACACAAACTATCTATAGAAATTTTTTTTTGTTTTGTGAACTCATTGTCCCGTTGTGGTCATAACATTGATCAGGCCCGGAAATACTTCGGCCTGGATGGGTCCAAAGTCCACACGTTCACCGTCGACGGTGAGAATTCCGTTATTGCCACTTGGCTCAATCCGAAAAGCTGTAACCGGCACCACTAGAATATGTGGATCTTCCTGCTCGGGAAGATGTGTCCCATTATTCATGCTGAGCAGAAAATTGAGCAACTGTGAGCGTCCAACACCAGCTCGTATGATTACCAAATAAATGAGGCCATCATTTAGCTTGGAGTCCGGAGCAAAGAAACAATCGGATGCCAGATGTGTGGTATATGCAGCATGCACCATCACATAGTCCCCCTCCTCGCAGATCCAACCCTGATCAGCGGGCAGTGGCAACTGCAGGCTCGGCATTGTGCCCGTGGGCACGAGTTGCATAAACTCGGCATTAGAGTCCTCGATTTTTTGTGCCACACTTAGGCGACTGCGATTGGATCTCGTGCTTTGTCCACCAATGGAATAATATGCGGTGCGACGTGACACCGCCGAATGCCAACTGTCTACATTTTGGCGATAAATCGAACGATCTGTCATGGACATTGCATCGGCAAACTGATCGAGATCAGCGTTGGAATCATCATGAAGTTCCACATCGTCGTTGTCATCCGTTAAATCCTTAAACTCACTGGTTACACGATTCGTTGTAGGCAACGAACGGCGGACCAAAGATCTGTTGCGACTCAGCCTAAAATCCGTTTCGGTTGGTTGTGGTGATTGCTTGGTAGTTGGCACTGTAACTGGATGATCAATCTCTGCTTTGGTTTTCTTTGTTTTAGCCGGCAGATAGAAGAGTTTTCCCCGATATGTGCGTAGTGTGATGAGTCGCTTGATGGCCCACAGGGTGAATCGTTGTGCACCAATCGATCGCAATCTTTCGCTTTCAATATCAATGTCAGCGATTAGACCCCAACCGATCGATAAAAATGAATACATTACAAAGTGCTTGTCCCGATGACTCAATTCAACCCTTACCACATCCATTGGTGTGGCACGTCCGGCTACACAAATGAGTGTGGCATGAAGTATGGGCTTTGGATCATATGGCTCATTACAATGATGGGCAATACTTTTGGCCAGGCCATTGCCCGATCCACAGGGTATAATACCAAGCGATAGTTCACGGCAAGCACGACGCCAATCCATGCGTTCCATCAGACCGTTGAGCACCTCGTAGAAGAGTCCATCTCCGGAGGCAACCACAATGCCCGCATAGCGTTCGAGGAGATCTTTGCGTGATCGCACAAATTCCAGTGCATATTGTGAATGTGTTGTGATCTGTAGATCGTATTGAGCCTCTGCTTCCCTTAGCAGCGGTGCCACCTGCTTTTGGAATAGCTCACGTCCCTTGCCCGAACCGGATTTGGGGTTAAGTAGTATCAATATTTTTTTGCCAGCAGCTCTCGCTGCTTCTCCCGCAGCTCCCGATTGTTGTTTATGCTCTCGTATTGTGCGATGCCAAAGTCTAGCCGTACTCAAATTCTCGGCATATTCATCGCAGGATCGGAAACGCAGAATCCTCAGAGTTTGGACACGTCGTAAAGGTTTCTCCTTTTTCAGATACGCATAGATATAGAGATATGCGCTTTTATCGGTTTGAGTTTGTTGTTTTTTTCCTCCCACCGTTGACTGCTGATCCTCTGGGAGTTCGACCTCCTCCTGCGTATCCTTGCTGGGATTCTTGCAAGAGTTGAGGCCACCGCGTGTTCGCTTCTTCAATCGTTGTCCACAACTCGACCCAATTATATCCTCAATCCTGATGAGCTGCTCATTGATGTGATCATTTTCTGCCGTCTCTCGACGTAGATAGACGCCTTCCACACAAAGTTTCACCTGAATTTTAATATTCTGTTTGCGTCGTCGATTCTCAACATAAAATATTTCACTTAGCTCCGTCTGTGGAGGAGGTGGTGTAGATGGTGGTGTGGGTGGGGTTTGTGGTTCAACAGACTCCTGTTGCTCAGCTGCCATCGCTGCCTTGGCTGTCATGATGTTTTGCCTCCTGTGCTCCTCCTTTACAAACCGGTCAACAACTCGTTGAAGTCAGTTTAACTTTTATCTGCTGCGATGACACATCAAATAAATACAACAATATTAACAACAAATAAAAACACTAAATACGAGTGTGCTCGACAGTTAGATACTCGCAAGTCTAAGACATATGTACATATGTATGTATGTTTTTCAAATTTCGGGCAAAACCAACTTTAATTGTCTTCAATTATCAAAGTTTTAATCAAATTTCTTGCATTGCAAAAAGTTTATTTTTAAATTGATTAAAATGATTTTAAGCACGCTTATTTTTTTATTTTCAAATTTATTTAGTTAAATTTAACTGATTTCTTATTTAAAATATGCCAATGCTTAATAGTTTTGTTGAAATGTAATTTAAATTTATAACAGCTAAGTTTTGTGTATCTGAAAAAAATCTCTAACATTACAAGAGCACCGACATTTCAAATACACTTAATTATTTAAGGAAAAAAATGCACAATCATAAAAAACTTTGTTGAAATTAGATTTATGGCAGTCGATTTTTGTGATTTCGAATATATTTCAAAAATATATTTGAGAAAAACAATTGTCATTAGAATATCTAAAGATTTCCGGAACACACCTTTATTTTTTAGATTAAATATGTTTGTTGCATTACTTTTGCGTTTGTTATGCGAGCGTTGTGAAAATTTAAGATCAGTTAAATTTAAAATGAATTCTTTTTTTAATGATTTGCAGGTGTGCAAGGGGGCGTGGTAAATTTCGAAAACAATCTTGTTGATTCGTCTGTTCTCCTGTTCAATCTGTTGCATACGTTGTCACTTAGCTATGATACTTTTCTAGTCTTTTGGGTAGCGGATATGACAACAATCGCATGAGTAATAAATAAAAGACAGACAAAAATTCAGTTGAAACTGTTTCCGAAAATATGTATGTATGTATTTACTTGTATTGTTTTTTTTGCCTGTTACATGCATTGTCACCGAACTATAATACTCTTTAACAACATTCGGATGAGTAATAATTAAAATATGGACTAAAATAGCCTTGGCTTTGCTTTGTCTTCATTTACTTAATTATTACCTTTTTCTCTTTATGTTTTGTTTTTTTATTTGATTTTTGTTTTCGTGTTTTTGTTTTTTCGCGTGTTTTGTTAGTTTTATTGTTATTGTTGTTGCTGGCGTCGCGCGCTTCACGCTCCTGTCTGATCGACTCCACGTATCTCCACGTACTGAGTAAACTAACCTTATTTCATATGGAACGGCCACAGAGATTGGCTTTTTTGCGATTTGATTTCACTTGTGTATTTCACACATACATGCACACATACACACACGCACGCACACCTGCAGTTTTGTGCTGTTGTTATTTTTGTTGTGTTTTTTTTGGTTTCGAAATCTAATCAACGTAACGTATTGTATCGTATCGTAAAGTGTCGATGTTGTATGTACTCCCGGCTCATAACTGTATTGCCGCATACTCACACACACACACACATACATTAACTACATACATAAATATGTACTCACTATTAGTTAGTTAAACGCTCTCTGTCTCTCTTTCTCTCCTTTTTCATTCAAATATTTTCCTTTGTTGCGTTGACGCTCTAAGCTGATGGCATTGAACCGCATTTGCAAACTGACTTCGACTTTGAATTTGTGCCAATGCATTTATACTCATATGTATGTATGACAATCATGAGCAACAATACATACATACATATATGTATGTACATACATATTTATACCCTCCTTCCTTCCCCTTCCTCTTTCCTCTTGCCACTTTGCTACTGTTCCTTCTTTGCCCATCCGTCATATTAACACCATCATAATATTGTTTATTGTTATTATTATGTTAAGACCCTGTACTTACAAAGTTCAATGGGTTTATTAGGTTTGTTAAAGTATATTAATTGTGCATAACAGACAGAGACGTAAAATATATATTTTATTAATCAGCATCAGCAACTGAATCGAATGAACAATATCCGCAAATTTTAGAGAACTAGTAGAGCTAGACATATCAAACTTGTTAACTAGCTTCTTGCTTATCCTAAGAAGATCAAATATATTTATTTTTTTTTTCATTTAAATCATTTGATTTTTACGATAATTAACTTTATTTTCAAAATAAGTACAGGGTCTCTCACTATCGGTTTCGCTTGACTGCAGACTTTCAACCTTTTTTTTGTTCTTTTTATGTGCAATTTTGATGAAACTGCATAAAAAAAGGACGTCACAGCTTATGTGATCGACTAGCATTTACTCTGTATTAATGTGTCAACATTGACAGACTCAAATATATATCTGTCTGAGACGTAATTTTAAGGAATTTGTTTATGTCTTTAAATGCGATTTAAAAAAGTTTTTAAACTTGTGTAAAAACTGGTATTTTTTATAGAAAAACAAATACTTAAACACTTAAGCAAGCCATATAACAAGTATCTTAAAAAAGACTGTTATTAGCTTCTTTTTATGGTCGCTTGCCAAGTCTTATTCATTTCTTAAATTTATTTATTAGTGTCTTCTTGATGCTACAGGTGCTGAGTCTTATTTTTTATCACAAGAATGTGAAATTTTTAATGAATTTATTAATAAGAAATCTTTGAAGATATTAGAAGAAAATCGCATTTGTATTTACTTATTTTTACCTAATCTAACATCTAATCTTCTTTCCTTCCTCTCTCTCTTCATTAGCTAATTAGGCATACATTTTGGATTTTATACACTCCAATAAATCTCTTTTAGTATACCTTATTTAGAGGGTGTGAGTTACCTCGTATTGCATTTGCTCCTCTCATTTTTTGAGTGTAGCTCTTTTAGACTACACCATTTGTTATTTTCAATGTCAATAGAGTGTGATTATGCCTTTTATTACCTCTTTTGACACCCCCCACCCACTCCCTCTATTGCGCTCTCTCCCTCGCTTCCCCAATTGATGTTAAATATCCCCCACAAATAGTAGCTCTCTCTCTAGGTCTGTGTGAGTGTGTGTGTGTGTGTGTGTGTGTGTGTGTGTGTGTGTGTGGGAGGCAACAAGTGTGTGTAATTGCTTTAAACGATATTTCCCATTTGTTGGCGACATACATACATATACATACATACATACAAACATATGTATATCGTAAGATAAACGATCAAGTTAAAGCTAGTTAACTGCGTGTAAATACCGTTCGATTTATCTTCCTTTACTTTTTTTCATTCATTATTTGTTTTGTTGTTTTCCCACTTTTTATTTTTGATAAGAACACGCTTTTTATTTGTTGCGTAGTTGCAATGCCTTTTATGTTTTTTTTCTTTACTTATTGTTGCCAAACTATTTGTATTTGTCGGTTACTTTTTGTATCAAAATCCAACTCTTTAATACTTTAAACAGAGGAAGTTTATGACTTTTGGCTAATTTACAATCGTCCTTAGTTTCCACAATTGTAGTCTAATTTGTCGCTAGTTAAGTCAACTTATTTACCCATGCTTATTTAGAGCTTTTGATAAAGACTATATTTATAGATTTCTACATTATTTGTTAACATTTTTAAGGGGCAGTGTGATCAAAGTCGCTACTGTCTGGCTTGTGGGTAGACTTTTTAGACATTTTGGGGACTTTGAACTAAATGAAGAGCACATACATAGTACATATTGTTATTATATTATTATATTAATTTATAACATAATGTTTACGTAATCAATTACACACATATACGGGGGGTGTTATCAAAAAGAAAATTCACTATGAGCTTGCATAATATTTATTGAAACTCATTAATAAAATGTGTAAGACTATAAATTTATTTTTTATTACACGCAAATTATTTTATATTATATAATAATTATAATATCTTAGATGTGTATACTTGTTAGGAATCTTTAAATTGTTTACAAAGCAGAGACAGCATTAAAAAGTAGTGCTAATGCAATGAACATTTCACCAAATAATTTTTAACATTTATTTTTAATTTTTGACATTTTTATGATTTTTTACATTTTTAAAACTTTTTTACATTTTTAAAATTATGTTAATTATTAAAATTTGTAATATTTTTTTTTTAACACTACTTATTTTTAGAAAACCAAATTTCCAAAAATTCAATTATAATGCTAATTAACTTATCATTTTCAATGCTAATTACAATTTTTTTCGCTAGCATTACATTTTTCAAGGCTAGTGAACTTAACTTTCATTAGCACTAATTTTTTTTATGCTAATTAAAAAATAATGGTAATACTTACTTTTTTTCTATTTTATTTTATTATTATTCCTAATTTATTTATTATTTATTTATTATTTATTTATTATTTATTTATTATTTATTTATTATTTATTTATTATTTATTTATTATTTATTTATTATTTATTTATTATTTATTTATTATTTATTTATTATTTATTTATTATTTATTTATTATTTATTTATTATTTATTTATTATTTATTTATTATTTATTTATTATTTATTCCTTATATTTAAAATAAAAGCAGAATTCTTTGATTATTATTTACATTGTATGTATGTATGTATGTTCCAGTATTAAACTATAGATTCTATCTAATAGAATCTGATTCAGTTTTAATTTTAATTGAAACTAAAAATAATTTACTCACAGCTGCTTAATGATTGAGTAGATAATTCCCATTGACATTATCGATTCTTAATGTTGCTAACTGCAAAAAAAAATATAGTTGTTTACTTTGTGAGTTCCCTTGGCGATTCCCTGACCATCAAATTGACAATGCGGTCAGGGACTCGTCAATTGCCCCAAAGCGCAGTCTTAACCGCCGCCCACACCATTCCGATATACATATGTATATGTAGATATATATATAGTATGCTTTGATAGATGTTTGTATATAATATATGTATGAAGACAGTTGTTAATAGTTGAACGGCGAACAACGTAAAAGACCAGACAGGTTTTTGTCATTTATTGTTGTATTTGGTTTTTGTTTTGCCTTTTGTTTTGATCCATTTCTTTTTGGGTCGCAAGACTTATAAGCAATACAAGATAAACTTTAACACTCGCACTCACATTGTTTGCATTGAATTGTTTGGATATACATATGTACATACATACATATTAATGGTTTCCCCAGTATAATTGAGTTCAACTTGACGTCTGTCAGTCTGGTGTTTCGATAAGTGCGCTTAACTCTTCAATTTCGTATACGTAGTACGTACATATGTACATCTCGCTATATATGTATGTATATATAAACATTGTATGTGTGATAGACCCTATTAATTTGATCGACTTGAATTGTTATCAATAAATGCTGCGTGTCAATTTGCTTTGCTTGAAGTATTTACAGAGCGGAAAGAGCTGCGACGAGGAGCTGAGCTTAGCTATGCATCCACGGAGCTATCATTGATATCACCGCAATGGGATTAAAATAACTACACCAATAACAACAACAAAGAGCGGAGAATTTACAGCGAGAACGAGTTAAACATCAACGAGTGTAAGCAGACAGATCGAGATTCAACACAAGCAGCGAGTATCGAGCGACGAGTTGCGAGCAACGAGTATCAATATCAACAATTAGAGAAATCAGAAGTTACGAGTAGCTATTGACGAGTAACAATTAGAGAGTAACGAGTAATAGGAAAAGGATCACTCCCGAGATTGAGGTGTTGTGTCAGCATCGTCATTCAGAAAATGACACTGACCACAACTGCGTCGCCCCCGGATAGCAATAAGAAAATGGAAGTGAAGGTCTTAACCGGCGAAGAGAATTTACCCACTTCAGAAATGGATCTGCTGGCCAAGTTAGAAGCCGCCAATAAGCTTATCGAGAGCGATGCCAAGAGCCTCAACTCTCTGCATTCAACGCACAGTCGCAAAAACTCGGACACGAGTCAAATTAGTTTAACATCAAGTGAGTTTTAAATCATACTATTGAGACTTATTCTATCGTATAATATTCTATATTATTATGCATTTTCCTATCTTGTATTCAATTTTAAATTCAGGCGGCAATTCGGTTGCCGAGGAGGATATATGGACAACATGGGCTTCCATCTTGAATGATTGGGATGGTGCACTCAAGCGAAAGAATCCATGTGTCAGGGAATTGGTACGTCGTGGCATACCGCATCATTTTCGAGCAATTGTGTGGCAACAACTGAGTGGCGCCGCGGATGCGGATAAGAAGCAGTATGCGGAGTACATTAAGGCAACATCCGCCTGCGAAAAAGTAATCCGACGTGACATTGCTCGAACCTATCCGGAGGTCGATTTCTTTAAGGAGAAAGACGGTCCCGGTCAGGAGGCGCTGTTCAATGTGATCAAAGCGTATTCGTTGCACGATCGCGAGGTTGGCTACTGTCAGGGATCTGGATTCATTGTCGGCCTGCTACTCATGCAGATGCCCGAGGAGGAGGCATTTGCAGTTCTCGTGCAGATCATGCAACAGCATCGCATGCGTCATATGTTCAAGCCATCGATGTCCGAGCTGGGACTATGCATGTATCAGCTGGAGAATCTGGTGCAGGAACAGATACCCGATATGCATATACACTTCCAGCAGCAGGGCTTCCAGACGACCATGTATGCATCCAGCTGGTTCCTTACACTCTACACGACCACGCTGAATGTGAACCTGAGTTGCCGCATCATGGATGTCTTCCTCAGCGAGGGCATGGAGTTCATATTCAAAGTGGCATTGGCATTGCTTTTAACGGGCAAGGAATCCCTGCTGTGCCTCGACATGGAGGCCATGCTCAAGTTCTTTCAAAAGGAGCTGCCCGGTCGCGTTGAGGCTGATCCCGAGAATTTCTTCAATTTGTCCTATTCGCTAAAAATCAATACGAAGCGCATGAAGAAAATGGAGAAAGAGTATCAAGACTTGAAGAAAAAGGAACAGGAAGAAATGGTTGAGCTGCGACGTCTACGACGCGAAAATTGTTTGCTTAAACAGCGCAATGAGCTGCTCGAAGCGGAGAGTGCCGAGCTGGCGGATCGCCTGGTGCGAGGACAGGTCTCAAGAGCTGAGGAGGAGGAGACCAGGTGAGTTTTCAACTTGAAACTCGAATCGATATCAATAATTTTTTGTGTTAATCGATTTGGTTTAGTCTGATCAGATTTTGAATACACAGAGCATAGGGTATTTTTTATTTTTAAGTTTAAAAACGAATCTCAGCTGGATCTCATATTTTTTTATTATTTATTTGGTAAATATAATTAAGGAAACTTTTCATGAAATATGTGAAGAAATTTGTAAAATGCAAATTAATTAACTTTTTCTTAAAAATCGATTGAAATATATTTTTAATCGGATTAAATCCATTCGCAAAAGAAACAAAAACTTCCAGTTCTACTATGTACAAAAATGTGTATATTATTCTTAGTTTTTACACCTTTTTCTTTATTCTAAAAAAAATGTTCAATTGATTTCTGTCTAAAATTTCACAAAGTTACAATATCTAAACTTAGAAAAATCAACTGATTCTTAGGCGATCTTGAGCTCAACTAACATTCCATATTACAACTTTTAATGCAATTATTGTAGGTGTTTTTCAATAAATAAATAAAAGTCTTCGGTGAACATAATTTTTTTCCATATAAAAAAGTTCCAACTAATTTTTTTTAAAACGCATTTAATAACATTTATGAAAGATTGAGAATGTATAATATACATATATATGTATATATAATATAGAGTAAAAATCCTTATTGGAAAAGATAAATAATATGTTATCAATATAAAAAAAAGAAAAAAAATTAGGAAAATATTTAAAATTTAGTTTTTTGGTTGTTTATAATAACAAACAATTTGGGATAGTTGAAAAAAAAAACGAATTGTTCTTTTAATTGATTTTTGTAGTTGAAATTTTGATCAATATCTTTTTCTCCGAGTCCGGACCAAATATTGATACTGATTTGTGATAAAATGTAGGAAATTAAATGCATAATGGTAGAGTCTATTAAATCATTTTCTTCTAGTTATGCCATTCAAACCGAGCTCATGCAGCTGCGACGCTCGTATTTGGAAGTCTCACATCAACTGGAGAATGCGAATGAGGAGGTGCGGGGACTCAGTCTGCGGCTACAGGAAAATGTAAGTTCTCACACTCTTTCTATATCTGTTAGTGACTAAAAAGAACTGAACAAATTTATAAAATAAGAATACTTATGCTGCAAACCGTGCTAAGAAAAACCCATAAATATTCGTTGTTAATCCTTATCTGTCTTTCTTTCTATTCTGTTTCTTATGGTTATGGTGCTTAAAAAAACAAATATATACACAATGCAAATATCAATGATAATCCATACTTTAAATAAATACAAATACACAAACAAACTACATACGTATAATTTGCTCAACGCATTGCAGAACGTTTCAATCGATAGCGTAAGTATCTCAAATTGCGAGTTCTACCAGAATACACAATGTATATATGTACTTATGTATGTAGTTCTATGTATATATAATAGGTTCATATATATATGAGCATATAAAGTTTCTTCTGTTTTCCCCTTGTTTTTTTTTTTTTTGTCTCTGTAATCTAAACTTTCTATGTACGTACAGTTATTTTGCATGTTTTGTTATCGTTCAATTGTTGTATAAGTACATTAAATTATTGACATTAACCCATACATGTGCGTGCTTTAAATTACTATAACACAATTCTATAATTTATACATACTCATTATTAGTAATTACCTAAAATAAGCTCAATCTAATATGGTATACATTTGAATAGTTGGACAACTATAGTTTTCTATCGATAACGTTAATACTTTTACTAACAGTAAATATATACAAAATTAACAAAATATTAAGAACATCTTACGCCAATACATAATTTGTTCAATAAAAATGTTAAAATTCATAATTGTTTTATAATATAATCTCTTATTAATTTTATTGTATCTATGAAAAGACTGACATCAAAAATTTAAAATAAGTTAGATCTTGTTGAGACAAATTTGAATTTTATTGAATACTGTTCAAAAAATTATATACCAAAAATTGTAGTAAAGGTTCGGTTCGAACCCTAGGGTGAAACCACTTAGTGGTCAAATTAAGTTTGAGAACCGGTTTATATACCTTTATGAACTTTGGTTCAATTTAATACACAAATATTTTTATTGTTTTAACTTGTTCTTAATTTTTAAAATCAATAAAATTTTGTACTGAAAAAAATGCCTGTTACATACATATATCTGCACAGAACTGTCTGTTTTTCTTAGGCTCAGGGCATGTTAAAAGGTTATTCTTAAAAAATATTATGACCATTTTTGTTCAAATGAATTCTTCAAGTAATCTGTTATTATTTTCAGTGTTGCCAATTTAGCTATTTCCCCGCTAGATCTAGCGGTTTGCAATTGGCAAATGCGGGATAAATTGTTAAATAGCGGCTAGCGGGAATTATAGCTATTTTCCAACCAACTGGCAACTTAATGTATTTTTATGCTTTACGATGCTACACTTAAATACTTTGTAGTATTTTTACATTTGAATGACAAAATAACATCGATAAGCCAAAAGTGCATTACATTTTTATCGCTTTTAACCATAAAATCAATTGAATCGAGGTTAATACCATCACTAACAATTTATGAATCGATCACGAATATGAGGTGAATATGACGAACTTGATTAGTTCTCAAAAATACTTGATTAAAATAATAAACATATTGTTTCACTTATCTAGCGGTTACTTTTTAGCTACCAACAAAGTTTTCTGGTTATTTCTAGCTTTTTTCAAAGGCTAAATTAGCTTTTTTATGATCCCAAGAGTTGGCAACACTGATTATTTTGCACATTTCTGTAACGCTTATTTCATAGTTATCGAATTTTTTGCAAGCTCTAGTTGTACATTTATCGATAAACTTCTGCATGAATATTCTAATAAACAAATTGTGTACACATTTACTGAAATTGATATTGATATTGATATTCATGTGCAGAACAACTCGCGACAATCGTCAATCGATGAGCTGTGCATGAAGGAGGAGGCGTTGAAGCAGCGTGATGAGATGGTCTCCTGTCTGCTGGAGGAGTTGGTCAAGGTTCGACAGGGCTCGGCCGAGAGTGAAGATCAGATACGAAATCTGAAGGCCAAGGTGGAGGAGCTGGAGGAGGATAAGAAGACGTTGCGTGAAACAACGCCCGATAATTCGGTGGCACATCTGCAGGATGAGCTGATTGCCAGTAAATTGCGTGAAGCGGAGGCCTCTTTATCGCTCAAGGATCTCAAGCAGCGTGTTCAGGAATTGAGCACACAATGGCAGCGTCAGTTGGCTGAGAATCAGCGCAATGAGCACAGCACCGCCTCCGTTGATTCCACACCAAAGAAGCTGTTGACGAACTTCTTTGACAACTCAAAATCAACGGAGCACACGCAGAAGCTCGAGGAGGAGCTAATGACGACGCGTATTCGTGAAATGGAAACGCTCACCGAGCTGAAGGAGTTGCGACTTAAAGTGATGGAGCTGGAGACACAAGTGCAGGTCTCCACGAACCAGCTGCGACGCCAGGACGAGGAGCACAAGAAGCTGAAGGAAGAGCTCGAATTGGCCGTCACACGCGAAAAGGAATTGGCTAACAAAGCACGTGAGCAGCAGCACAGGTAATTTCCATGATGATATTAAACTAATCTGCATTTAAACCAAATATGCTTTGACTTTATTTGTAGATACTCGGATCTGGAATCTCGCATGAAGGATGAGCTCATGAATGTGAAAATCAAGTTCACTGAACAAAGTCAAACTGTTGCCGAACTGAAGCAGGAAATATCGCGACTGGAAACAAAGGTGAGTTTCTATATAATAATATCGTGTCGTTTTTCTTGGATTAGCACCAGCGGATCCTGAACTGAACCTTTAAAATTATCTATCCTATAAATCGGATCATTTTTTTCATCTTTCTAAAATATATATTATATTAATTAATATCATATTAATATATATGATTTAGTTATTCAGCAGAAATTGTTTATAGGGCAAGTTTAACAATTAAATGAGAAAAGGTTTCATAAACGTAATTCATTTGGGAAAACTAATAAATTAAGGGTATGGAATAAAGTATATATATTCTTGATCAGCATTAATTTTCAAATCGATGATTTTCAATTCTGTATCCTAGATATCAGAGACTACTTCAACATATAAATAAAAATATCAGTCTGACTATATATATTAACATTTGTACAACTCTTTTGTAGAACTCGGAAATGCTTGCTGAGGGCGAGCTGCGCGCCAATCTGGATGATTCGGATAAAGTGCGTGACCTGCAGGACAGGTTGGCTGACATGAAAGCGGAGGTTGGTTTTGTTTACTGTTCTACAAATTTCACTTTTACTTCGTTTCCGTTTTTGGGTGTTTTTCTTTTTCTTTCGGTTAAGGCCTTTCAAATACAAGTACTCTGCGCACCCAACCAAGCAACCAGCCACCCAATGCAGTTACGCAGACCGTGTACATACTTTTACACCATACAAACACACTCACACACACCTCTAAACACCTGACTATAACACAATAATCTTGCACCCAAAATGTGGCAATCAAATGGTGCAATTTCTACCATGCTAACTGCTTTTTTTAGCCCCTAAAACAAAAGAACGCTTAAGTTTGGCAGTGGCAAATAACTAAAGAAAGCTTTTTCGCTGCATTAGTTTTTTTTTTTTTGTTTTTCTCGGTACTTTGTAACTGTCTAAGATAATAATCTCGTTGTTTCTCTTTGAATCTTTCTTTCTTACACCATAAAAAAAATATATATATATCTATATACAATATGAACGCATTGGCGTTTTCTAGTATCCCACGCCAATAACCAGCCCCGACACTGAACCGTGGAAATGGATAAGCTAAGCTAATCGCAAAATTAAAATCTACAGAAATATAAACAATAACAAAAAAAACAAAAAAAAAATACCAAATCAATTGAAAGAAAACGAACAAAAATCATCATAACAAAAGCAAAGCATCTATAACTTAATCCCAGTTAAAAAATTAAAAATAGAAAAGAGAAAGCAAATTCAATTCAACACAATTAACAGCGGCAACAATAGCGACCATAAGCTAATATCAGGTGTCTATAAACTTATCCCCCTTTAAATCGATAATATTGTTGTTTATGAATAAGTACTTAGTATGGTTAATTTCTACATATACTCGTATTCGAGTCCAGACCTTTCTTTCTCGCTCTCTTTCGTATATTTATCTTGCGTTCCTCATATGCCTTGTATTTAGATAGCATAACTATGTATATTCCATATACCATACAATATTATGTAGTACCTATCATTCATAGCATTGGAATGTAATAATATATATAATTATATTTCTCCCTTTAAATTGTTGACCTGAGAAATGTATACTTTCTTCCTTTCTTCCATGCATGAATTTTCATACAAGTCATCATATGCTTACAAATTTAATTAAGCATGTTAAGAGAACAATGAATAATAATATTTATTTTTTTTTCATTTGGCATGCTCTTAAATGTAAACGTTTTCTTTTTATTTGGTTTCTTCTTAAGACTTAACAATTCTACCTGATGTCGATTTTATCCATAATTGTAGTAATTATGTATAATCGTTTTGAGTATTCATTTTATCCTCATATAAATGATAACCGTAGAAACCAACAGAGTTTTATTGTTAGTTTTTTTTTCAAGTTTTTTCTAATTTTTAATTTTAATTTAATTTTTTCTAACTTTAAATTTGAATTGCTTAGCAAAGATATTAACTCTTGACTGGAGTAGAGAATGAACTTGAAATCCAAACATTTTTCATATTGCTTAGGATAGAATATTATTTTGTGCTTCCTAAACATCTTACTCATTAATCTCTGAAAACTGTATTGACTTTCTATTTTTGGCAAATCAAAACCCACAATGGGAAATGGGAATCTTAAACAATAATAAATACTTAAATTTCGATTCATTATTGTTTATTATTTTTCAAATATGTGTTTAAATTACAATGTAACATTAGATCTCTGATGTTGTTCTAAACAATGCACTAGAACTCATCTTTATTTCACATCAAACTTTAATACCAATTCTCACAGCACGCTAAATAACTATTGATGTAATTGTGTTTGTGTCTTAATCTTGTATAGCTTTGTTGATATTGGTTATTGTATTTAAATAGTTTCACTGTTGTCGTAACAATCATAGCTTGGCATGCACAACACACACATCTACACTCAATCACACATACACTTAATGCACCCCCACAAAAAAAAAAATAAATAAATGCAATAAAACGTTTACTAACCGAACAACATTTCCATGCTGCAGTTGACGGCACTGAAAAGTCGCGGCAAATTTCCGGCCACAAAGCTGCGCAGCGCGTCCATACAATCCATCGAATCGCAGGAGATCGACTTTAGCGACCTCAACATGGTGCGTCGTGGCAGTACAGAGCTCTCCACATAATATACGGAGCAGGAGTTGGATATCGAGATGACGATGAAGATGGAGTCGAGGATGAATCAGCTGCGAAAGCGGAAGAAAAAACAGGAAATGGACACACACAGTACGGATATAATAATTGCATGCAATTATATCTACCGATAATACATAACTATAGAAACCGATATCTATATAAAACAATATATATCTATATACATTTATGTATTATTAGAGGCGTGGTATATGTATCTAGAATTAGTACATATGTACATTTACATATGCACACTGAAGCATGAGTGTGTAAGTTCAAGTGCCCGCTCACAACAACAACAAAAAACAATTAGTTGAAATTCAATTAAAATATTACCTATTTATAATATTATTGATATACATGATTACCTATGTTTTTAAACAATTACATATTATTATTATTATTATCATAATTATCATTATAATTATTGTATTTTTTTCAATCTTTGTATGTATTTATATGTATATCGCTGTTATGTTTAAACAAGAGAAAAACAAACGCAAATATCACTAATATTTATTTAAATGTATAGTTTTTTTTTGTTCACACTGTTTACCAAGTACATTCATATATAACGATACATATGTATTTTACTTGCAAGTATTGTATCTACATTTAAATGCAAATGATGGATTTTATGTACCCAAACACTTTAAATGTAAGTTTTAAATTGAAAAACAAAACAAACAAAAAACAGCAAAAAAAAAAAAAAAGAGAAAATGTGAGTTTTAAAAATATTTTTTAGATGTATTTATGTAAAACTCGCAAGATTAAACAGTCGAAATAATTTTTTAATTTATACATGCATGTTGTGTTTACCTCTTCAAGCTATGTATGTCTAATGTGTAGTTTGATATTTGCTGATATTTTGATAAAAAGGAAAAAAACAAAATAAAACATTGTCACACATGTCCGTAACGAATTTGTAACTCCTCCTCATGTAGTAAATTAAGTTTTCACATAACATATGTGTGTATCCTACGTATTCTACAAAAAAAAAAGTGTAGCCCATAACAAATCGAAAAAACAGGTTACGATGAGGGTAAATCAAAAAACCTCTTCAAACGAAGTGCGAAAATCATGCAAATGCGTTTTTATTTAAGTAATGTTCAAAAACATGTAACAAGCGTTGCCAAATTAAATGACAAAAAAAAAAACTTAAAAACTCTTAAAACTATTTCAAATAGTTGCGAACCAGAACCTCGAGACAAGCAATTGATTGCAAAAACTCTCTTAACTTAACGATATTTAAATACGATATTCGGTTAATCCCCATATATAATAAATATATATGATATGAAATTACATGATATTGATATTGATATCTGATTACAGCGCATCAATTACTTTCTTACAATTAGTTACAGTTCTCTGTTGCCTAACCACGGCTCCAATTTAACCATTTTTTAGCAGCTGAGTAAATCTTAGCAACAATACATAATAAATATAATGACAAAACACAGAAAATATAATTATAATTATCAAATGTTTACAGAAATAAGAATACAAAAAATAAATGTAATTTAGGTTGAGCTGTTTTCCAAGTGCAATAATTCAATTTAATTCTCTTAATTTTTTTTTTATTAATTTCTAAGCATTGTTTTTAGTTCATTTTTACGTTCTCATATATTTTTGTTACTATCTGTAAAAACTAAAGTCATATATGCATATACATGTGCTCATGTATGTGTATATTTACCGAATGTATTCTTATGCAGCAAACGCGCTTCCACAAATAAGTAAAAATAAATAAATCTTATTTTGATTTTGCACCACATGACAAGACCATGTATGCATTCATATATATATGTATGTACATGTAAACGTACATGCTCGTATGCACAAAACATGCATAGTTTTAAGCTTATGAATGTGTCACAAATATTATTGTACCAGTTAATCAGGAATACATATGCATACTCATACATTTATTAGAAGTTGTACTTTATCTTGTCAACATATGCTAAATTTCTCATCAATTATTTAGACAGAGAGAGCCAATTAATTGCTAATAATCCAATTTTAAAAAATATTTAAATATTTCCAATTTAATATTAAATTTTGTATGTAGATACTGCAACATTTCCTTTTCCACTGATCTAAAATATGTGTCAGTTATAATTGTGCTGCTGAACGAACAGTGTTTCAAAATATATTCCATGATTAAGCATTTTAATATTCATCCAGCTCTTCACAAAGAAGTGCGCGCATACCTTTCTTTCTCTCTCTCTCTCTCTCTTTATCTTCACAAGAAAAGTGCAATATTTTAGTAAATGTACTAGCAAGTTAGTATATGTATGTGGCATAAAACCAATCGACAACAATATGTATGTATTAATAATGGCGCACAAATTCAAATAAATAAAGTAAATATAAAAATGCATAATTAACGCACCTTTTGTTACCTTATTCAAATTAAGTTTTTGCATTGACAAAAAGAATTCCAACGAAAACAAAATGAAATAGTTAATAATGGACAAACATATCTGTAAAGCACTTAAATACCATATGTGCTTATGTATGTAATTAAGTAAACTGCGTTAAACTGTAGACTTTCCCGCGATATTATTCTAAAGCGATTACAGTTCATTGAACTCGCGCATGTGTAGCGCTTTTTAATTAGTTAACGAAATTAAAAAAAGAAAAAGACAACAATGTGCAAGTAAAAGTACATAATGTGCATATGGTATATGAAATTGCAAGTAAATTATAAATCGATTTTTAAATGAATCAGACTTCTATCTACAAATTTATATATATTTTGATTTGATTTATATTGACTTGTTTGTTTTTCTTTGTTAATTTAATTATTCAATTTGTTTATTGTTACTTGAAGCACACACCTACACACACATACACTGAGAATATTATCAAAGTAAGAATTTAAATTTTGAGATGTTTGTTTAGTTCTACAAATTAACATGATAATTACATTTGTAGCAAATAATATTGAAATATTGTGTTGTAATTGTTCCAAAATTTATATAATTAAAAAGATATGAAGAAAACCGAATAAAGTTGAAGACACGTTGTACTCGTCTACATACAATACAATACAAAACAAAACATACAATACCATTATGGTATTATCTAACTAACTAATCAAACAATTTTGTGGACCGTTGTTTAAATACAACAACAACAACAAATAACGAGTTTGCTCGTTCGTAATTAAACAATTTACAAGGCTCAGGCCAGCAAATTAAAAAATAACAAATGAAAATGATAATTATTGAATGCAAAATGCAAAAGAGTCATATACATTTTAGTATAAATAAATCACAATGATATATACATACATACATACATACGAGTAAATAAAAATGGTAGAAAAAAATCAAAATCAAAATGGGTTTTTTTTTATTGTGGGTTGAAAAACAGTGCATTGTATGGCATAATTTCTGTGTTTTTCGTTCGATTAAAGTTCAAAATCGATTTTTTATAAAGAAGATCATATGTTACACAAACCAAATTATACAGGAGATAGTTATTTATGCATTGGCGGAGAATCATAGCGTTTTCAGTTAAATCAAGGAACTAAAAATAATCGTTATAAATAAAAATTCAACTAAAAAAATCAACTAATTTTTTACAATATCTCTGCAAACAGCTTATAAACTTATATAAAAGAATTTTTAAATTAAAACTTACTTTTAATGATTATTTAAATGATTTTATTTCATTAGCCAAATTTAATAATTATTTGTAATAAAATAAAAAAATAAAAATAATCATTATTACTGGTTTTTTCAGTATTTTGTAAGAGTTTTTAATAACTTTTTTTAAATTTAAGTCCTTAGACTTTTATTTCTGAATAAAAAAAAATCAAAAAACTTATCGCCATAAAGAAAGGGTAGTTAGTTTGTAGGGGATAATAGGTCATAAAATGTCTTGGGTGTTACTAGTGTTGTAATCTTGAATATAATCGGAGATATGTACAAAGGATTTTATCAAAAAGTTTTTAAAAATATTAGTTTTTAAAGTCTTTTATTCAAAAAAATCATCAAAGCCTCTTATAAAAAACTGAACAAATTAAAATCAAAAATAATAATTATTTTTAATTTAAAAAATAAAATAAGTATTCAATTTGATTCATAAAATAAAAGTATAAATAAGTATTAAAAATTAATTTTTTGCTTATTCCTCATAACTGTTATGGTTCCTGGCTAAAACCGTAAACTTCTCCTGACAAAAAAATTGGCTCAGGTAGGGCAACAAAAATTTTTTAGTATGCAAATACATTTTCTTTTTCCACATAATCTCCAAGAACCTCAAATTTTGATCTAAACGTTCAAGTTAGTATATCTTAAAAACAGAGATCTAATGACTGCACGATATTCCAAATATTTTTTCTTCTTGTCAAAATCAGGGATTAAATCCTTAACCGAAACCGTAACCTATAACCGGTTGAAATTTGTAACCGTACCTGAAACCGTAACCGAAAAAATATTTTTCCGCTGTACCGAAACTCATAAACGAAATAACCGTTTAGTAACCGATTGATTTATATGGGTTAATTTCGGTACTGGCCGTCGCAGGTACTGATAACTTTGTACTGCCATAACTTTGTCAAAAGTCACTCAATTTTTATGCGGAATGTAAATTTGAGCATGATTTCACCTTTAAGTTCGCTCTGCATTTAAATTTTGTTCATTTTGAAAATTCTAATTTTTTCGAAAAAATCAAAAAAGATAAAGGGGTAAAGCTGTAAAATTTCAAAAAAATTCGATTTTCAAAAATTTTCTTAAATGAAAAAAATTTAAATGCAGAACGAATTTGGAGGTAAAATCATGCTCAAATTACCATTGCGCATGGAAATTGATTGACTTTTGACAAAGTTATGGCGGCTCAAAGTTATCAAAGTTCAGTAAAACCAAAATAATCAAAATTTTCAAACCAAATGAACCAAATTTATATGAGATCAAATTATAATAAAATTGACATTACGCTGGACCATTCCAGTAACCAGATAACATTATTTTCCAGGCTAAAAAGAGCATTAAGTCTTTTTTCATGTAAAACAATGAATAAAGCGTCTTATTTTGGTCAACCAAAAAACCTTAATTTATTTTTTTTGTGAACCGAAACCATACCGTTATTTTTAAACTGAAACTTACAAAAAACCGGTAACCGTTACGAAACCGATACTCCAAGATTTTGCATAACCGATAACCGAAAACCTTAATTCGATCATAACCGAAACCGTAACTGAAACCGATATTCGTTTCGGTTTTAATCCCTGGTCAAAATTGATCAACATACAAATTCGTCAAAATTGCGACCCAAAAAACTATATCTTCACTTAGAATGTACAAATGTAAATAAATATTTTCAATTATATCCACATATCCTGTTCTGATTATAAAAATTCAAAATTCTATTTAAAATAAATTCATTGATTGATTGATCTCAAATAGATTGATTGTATAATGCAGTTCTATTTAGAAAACTAACGTGACTTGATATTTATATACATATATATAGGCGTATAGTAAAAGTTTATCATACTTTTACCTCAAAATAACTCAAATAAAACGATAGGTTTTTTTTTATGGTTTTTTTAGTGCATTTACTTATCTAAAGAGTATATATATATAACATAAATGTATTTGCGTTTATGTATTTTTTAGCTATACATTTAAATAATATCATTAATAGTTATGGTTTCCTTTTTTTGTTTCGGTTTGATGTCGATATATTGTTAGGATTGGTGGGTGTGTTGGGTATTCTTGCTATCCATTGTATTATTTGTATTATTCTTCTTTATAATTTTTTTGGTGGCCCTCTTTGGGCTAGGATCGATCGATCTTTCGACTCACGGCTTTAAACCTACGCTCAAGGCTTTTTCGTTAATATAACTATAACCTAACAACAATGCTCAACAATAAAGTAAAAAAAAAATTATTTCAACTACATTAACAGCTGCTTAATGTTTACTTAAACTCGCCTTTAGGATCGCAATCTAAGATCTAGAGAAAAAAATTTCTACGTTGGGTATACATATGGCTTTTCCTAGGTTTACTCCGCCTTTTGGGGGGCATGACGGCGGGTCCGGGTCTGGGTCTGTGTCTGGGTCAATTGACATGACATCATATTCGGATGCGATGGTTTTTTCTATTCATCGAGACAGATGGTGCGCAGAATGGCCTCCACCACCGAGTAGGGATCACAATTGGAGCTCGGCCGACGATCCTCAAAGTAACCCTTACCATCATCATTGACGCCACGTGGAATGCGTATGCTGCAACCACGATTTGCCACACCGGCACTAAAGTCATTAATTGAGCTCGTTTCGTGCCTGCCGGTAAGACGACGGGCATTGTCCTGTCCCTGCTTGGGATCGTAGGCACGAATGTGACGTTCATGGCACTTTGATAGCTTAGCCACCGCCTTCTCAATATCCCGAATGCCGCCATCCTCCCTCATCGCCTTTGTGGACACATTGGTGTGTGCACCAGCGCCATTCCAATCACCAGGCATTGGTTTGGGATCCAAAGTAGCCACAATCTACGGAAGATAACCAGATAAGTAATTAGGAAATAAAAAAAAAGCGGGAAAGGCTTTACTCGTTATAGATAATTATACACATCTATGAACCTTAAGCCCCAATTAATGCATACTTTTAGGCGCACATATTGCTAAATCTTGAAATACCTATCTACATATTTATTCGATCTTAAGTAGTTTAATAGATAATATAAATATATCAAAACATATTTTTTTATTAAATTCTTTTAAATTCTGACATCTAACGGCTTTTGAAAACGTATATTGTAATTTCTTAACGTATTAATATATCGAATGTTAATGGACTTACACCAAATTCCTCGGAGATGCGATGCAAGAGGAAACGTGACATCCACAAGTCATCACCAATGGAGATGCCTAGACAGGGTCCCACCTGGAACTCCCATTGGGCGGGCATCACCTCCGCATTGGTGCCGGACACCTTGACGCCAGCATAGAGGCAAGCGCGATAATGTGCATCCACAATATCACGGGCATAAACCTAAGAAGTAAATAGAGCATAAGTCTAAATCTCATCTGGAAATCTTTGTATCTTTTACCTTATTGGCTCCGACGCCACAATAGTAGGGTCCTTGGGGACCGGGGAAACCGTTCTTGGGCCAACCTAACGGATGACCATCGAAGTCAAGGAATGTGTATTCCTGTTCAATGCCAAACCAGGGCTCCTCATCGATGCACTTGTTGACCACCTCCAGGCAGGTCTTACGCTTGTTCGTGTTGCTCGGTGTGCCATCGAACTTGTAGGTGTCACACATGACCAAAATGCTGTTGCCACGTCGGAAGGGATCCTTGTAGATGGCCACCGGATACAGATAGGTGTCAGAATTGCTGCCCTCCGCCTGATAGCAGGAGCTGCCATCATAGTTCCAAACGGGCAATTCTATGAAGATTAATTGACAAAAGAGAATTTCAAGAATCGGTTGAGATCGAAGATAGAAAAAGACTGTGTCTAACGATCATATATCTACACGTGCTCTATATGATCTATGATCTGATTTGTAATTTGTCATTTAATATCTAGAATCTATGATCGAATAATTGTTTTGATGACAGATCAAAAATTGGTTCGATGATCGCTATTCTGTAATCTAAGTATGATCTGAATTCTGCGAATGTACTACTTTATGCGATTTGTATCAACTATGATATATAATCTGTAATCCATGACTACAAAATATCCGTTAATCTATTTAAGTATGTATTCATCTATCTTCCAAAAAAAACTTCATGACAAAGAGTCTAGTGACGAAAGGGTTTTCCTGTCCCAAAATCTCTGATATCCCATTTTGTGACGAACGATATTTAATTTAATATATAAATTATTATTTTTTTATTATTTTAGCTATGCAGAATCGAGATCCCTTTGCGCAAGGTGCCGAATGCCAAACTTTTTTTTTCAATAATTTATTTATTAAATTTAATATCGTTCGTCACAAAATGGGATATCAGAAATTTTTTGGCAGGAAAACCCTTTCGGATTGCAATGATCCAGGTACCATTCGACGCGTATTTTTGATAAACATTTTTAAAAATTTAAAAATTTAACCAAAAGGCTCCAACGGCCCCACTAGCTGCAATCATACAACTTTTGCCCCTGTCACTTACACCTCCATATCTTACGAACCAGGTGAGTTACCAATAGTCTTAGTTATGACGTTACCTTTCGATCGGTATATAACTTGACCTGATCGGACAGTCGTAGCAAATTTTCCATTCTTCGTGTATATATTGCTAGTCGCCTTTTGCACACTACGTGATGCTTTCGTCACTAGCGCGGATTTAACTTTCACGGCACAAAAATTACTGCATACTTTTAGGCCGTGCGATGCTAAAAATTGTAAATTTGTCATAACTACTGAAATATATCTGATCTTAATGGGATTATGCAGAATAATTAATGTTGCTTTTAGTTGATTGATTAGATAAAAAAAATTAATGAACTAATCCAAGTCCTGTCAATATCATCTGTCATTTATGATCCGTGATCTATGATCTGCGCTCTATGATCTACAATTTATGATCTATTATATGGGATCTGTCATAAACGATCTGTCATACGTTAACTATGATCTATGATCTGCGATTTGTGATGTGTCAAAAATGATATACATATGTTCTATGATCATCGATATTTTTCATTTGCCCTATGATCCAATATATGTACATGATCTAATCTCTATAGGATATATAATGTGAGCCATGACCCATGATCCCTGATCTATCACATGTAATACAGATGATCTGTGGTCATCTGATGACCTCGTTTGTCAGTTAGTCGACAATTTGCACTAGAAATTAATTAGTGGTAATTGGTTTCCATTTTCAGTTGCACTTGCGCCAGTTTCACGCTTTAAGCAACAGCAACAACAGCAGCAACAACAACAACAACTCGGGCAACTAAAACAACAATAACAAGTGCTGTTTCCTGTCGCTTAAATCATTTTGCTGTCATTTCTCATATATAAATATTAATATATATATATACATAAATATGTATATAATATAATTGTATGGTTTGTATAAAATGCAAATGACTCAAATTTGTTATTGCGCATTTATGCATTAAATTTCAATTTTACAACCACAATAGCAAATGCAACAACAACAACAATTGGTAAGAAACTGAACCTAACTCTGTAGATCATCATAACTATTGTGATGCATTTTAATTGCCAAAGCTGAGCACAGCACCGTGGTGCAAATCTTGCACAGTGCTTGCAAAGTATTGCAGCGAACAGAAAACCCAAATTTTCAAGGTTTCAAGTCTCCAAAAGATGAAGAATGCTCGGTTCGATGGTTCAAATCATATAGCAATATTTAAAATATTTTAAAAACTCGCTAATTTTAATTTTCAATTTATATTTTCTGAATTGTTTACTATTTTTCAATTCTATGGGGAAAAAAATAAAAAAAATTTGTAACTTTTTCCCTTGCAAATTTTTGGTCAACTTTGAACTCTCATAAATTTATTAAGTCTCAACCAATTAAAATAAGCAATATCTTTTTGATCGATTCTATGCTTCAATTGTTAGAGCTTATTATCATGAATCAGTTGTGAAGGTATTTTTTGACATGTATTTTCTTCTTTTTTTTCAAATTGATAAAAGAGAGCGATAGTCAGAGTAAGGTGGAGACGGAGGGAGAAGACATGTAATCGTCAGCTGTTACCTTGAGCTTGCGTTTTCATTTACAATCTCATGCTGATGTTACACATATGTATGTTCATATGTACTACATGTAAGACTATCTATTTGACAGTGGGACACGAGTCTGTGCATGGGCAAAAAACACACACATTCTAGATAAACAGCTGTCACAAGTAACGTGGGTGTGTATTTAGTTATCCATTGCCCATGATTTCGCAAATTGGTCAAAGGCAACGGTAATCACCGTTTTAGCCAATTGCCAATGCAAATGCGACCCTTTAATAGCCGCACCGCAAATGCATTATTCATGTCGATTTGATTGCAATACAATTTGTATAATTGGAAAAGCAAAACAACTTATGAGTAGGCTTAGAAAATCAAGTTCAATAGTAGGTTTTCCCAGGCACGCGCCGTCTGCGTGTAAGGGCGATACAAATATTACGCATACGCCACCGTTGCTGTTTGAATTTTTATACCCTTGCCAAGAGTGTTATGATTTTGTCATGAAATTGAATCAAAAATCAAATTCAATTGATAAAAAATCATTATTCAACTGCAAGGGTATTAAATCTCTGGTTTGTCGCAGATACAATTTCTTTCTTGTTTTGTTTGGAACGTGTTGACATTTTTCACACCTATCTATCTATCTATCTATCTATCTATCTATCTATCTATCTATCTATCTATCTATCTATCTATCTATCTATCTATCTATCTATCTATCTATCTATCTATCTATCTATCTATCTATCTATCTATCTATCTATCTATCTATCTATCTATCTATCTATCTATCTGGCTGTCTGCATCTGAAAGTGTGTTTTGTTTGTAGTCAGTATCTAGATTCTATATACATATATGCAGCTGGCAACTGCTGCGTTATCAACGCGAGATGCTTAATTAGTAATTGTGCGCATTAAGTCATTTTCATGGCAACACAAAGTGTAAAAACTATGCAATCTTTTCATTTAAATTGAATTTTAAAAATTCAATCAACTAGGAAAACATTCTCTATGTGTAGTATACTTAAATATGTATATACTCAACATGCACTGCCTGTGTTTTGAAAGCAGCACTTCCGAGTTGCAATTTAAATGCATTTCATTTGTCAATCCGCCTGTCAACGGTAAATATATAATCTCCGTCTGTTGCCAATATTACGCATACGCCATATTGTCCCACGTCGCACAATCACACAATGTTTATTTTATCACTGCACACGTGCAATGAGTTCAATTGCTATCATATACGTAAATTAATGTGAGTGCTAAGCAAACTCATTAAAACGTAATCAATTATCTGAGTAAGTCCCGTTGTTTTTTTTTCAAGTTTTTCGTTCAAGTTTATCGTATTATCGCATTATCAGACGCATGTACTAAAATTTCTAGACCCATAACCCAAAAGTATCATAAACTTGTTCATGCCAATGGCAATTTTAAAGACTGATATTTGGACTCATGTCAAGGTAAAATTACTACTAAGTATATAAAGGCTGATTCACTAAGACTTTTGATTAGAAATGTCTTCAAAAGTTAATGTCAGATATTGTTCTTTTGGGACATAAAGTTTCCGACACCCATTTCAATGATAGAAGTTTTTTAAAATTAAAAATCTGTCTTTATTGACAGATTGACTGATATAAATCAGACATATTGCCCAGAAATTAGATAAATGATCAGCGTTATATTTTGACCTAAGATCTCAGCGTGGTTCGTGGGAAATCCCAAATACACAACTAAAATTTTATTCCGCACTGTACTTACCCTTTGGGCTTGTTGGGATGAAATCGAGTGTACGATCCTTGCAGCGCAAATCCTCGCCAGTTCCATCGATCCACACGTATGTGGCCTGCACAACGTTCTCCTCCAGTGGCAGAGTCAAATATCGATCCAATATCGTCTTATTGATGCGCGCATTGGGCGAGTCTTCCAAAATTCTAGCAGACATACTATGGGATTAATGATGGCGGTTGATATTGCAATTTAAATGAATTGAAAATAAAAAAATTCTAGAATTAGTTTTTTTTCATTTAAACGTGATGTTCGATTTGTATTTGGATTTAAACGGACTTTGTCGTTTGCTCTGCGCACCTGATTTTTGTTTATTGTTGCCTTTTAAATTTGGGTTTTTTTTTTGCGGGATATTTTTTTTAGGATGTATTCGATCGGGATGTTGCGCGCGGTACCGTTACTGGAACACGACTAAGCTGGAATGCGTTATTCCAACTCAATTTATAACGATAAAAAAAAAAAATGCAAACAGCAGCAGCAGCAACAATTTGTTATTACTGCTACTACAAGTACTTACAACAAACTAAGCGGACAACAAAAACAATAACAAAAGCAGCAGCAGCAGCAGCAGCAGTAGATACGTCGACTTTTGTCTTTCCGCTGCCCACCTCCTCTTCCGCCTAAAACGCCGCTGTCGCTTTCGCTGCCTCTGTCAACGCAACGCTGGCGCATGCGTTTCTATGTTGAATTATTGTTCTATTGCTGCTTCTTCTGCTTCTGCTTCTAGGTGCTGCATGATCGACAGCTAAAGTCCCGGTTCCGGTTAGAGATGAGCACTTGTCGCATGCGATATGAATGCGATTACAAGCAGAAGAACAATGCATACGTTATGCATTGTAAAATCGTATACGATACAAATGCGCTATCAATCTTAAGGCGTATACGATACAAATGTTATTGCAAGAAATCTGTACAATAAAGACATACCTTTATCAGAAGGAACGCATTTATGCCAGTCAATAAACTGTGGATTGGTATATCGTATACTATACACAAACGATTTCAAAAATTGCTCATGCAATAGTTGGCATATTATATTTGATACGATACAAATTTCATTACTAGGAATCAACGCAATATCGTATTGTATCAATACAATAACGGCATATCACATACGATATTTAATTATTTTATGAAATAAATTCTACATTGGCATATCGATCTATTTCTGCAAAAGTATTGAGTGCTTTTTTATATTTTTCATTTAATTTACTATTTTATCTTTTTAGTTATGAATTAAAATTGTTTGTAATATAATTAA
Organism: Drosophila kuntzei; assembly: GCA_035042165.1. Taxonomy (NCBI): domain Eukaryota; kingdom Metazoa; phylum Arthropoda; class Insecta; order Diptera; family Drosophilidae; genus Drosophila; species Drosophila kuntzei. The sequence continues at coordinate 84,946 of JAWNLU010001850.1, forward strand.
ATTATTAATTTTACATATCCATTAATTTACATTCGTAAACTGCAATTATTTTTGGCCTGTCACCTTTTTAGTTGATATTAATTAAATATATAGGTATCTATAAACCTAACTTTACAGGAGAAGTTTATGTTTTTAAATTATCTCTGTGGTAATATTGTGACCATAATTTTAACGAAACCGTAGCGTCTTCAGTTCGATATAATCTTTCACGGGATTGCAGGTGTACATTGTTCATGAGAAAAATAAGTCATATACGTTCTGGATGAAGAACAGAAATGCTAGCCGTAAATAAAAATATGTCATAAAACGAATAACTCAATTGTGTTTTGGTATTTTGAACAAATTTGCTTATTTATGGAACGAAGGTAATTGTTTTAAGGCCGCTTAGTGAATTTAAAAGGCCTTAATGTAAATAATAGAAGAGAAATCTGTAAGCCAGTTAAGCAAATTTGCGGCAAAAGAGATATCCGCTAGCCGGGACACAAGTTGAACAAAATTAAATTTAATTGCCCTTAAATGTTCATAAATTTATTCAAAACTCAAAAATACGCTAAATACTTATATGCCATAATTTATGGCATTCTTACCTTAAGATTATTGTTGCTAAAGTCCTTAAGTTTTAGAAACTATTCCAATCGTTTTTTAATTTAGTGTGACGCTTGGAAGTATGCTATATTTAAGCTAAGCATAAATTCACTGAAAGGTAGTTTCTGATATTAGCATAATTTGTTTTTAATTTTATTCTTATGGCAAACATTAATTTTTGAATTTCCGACTGTGTCTGTGGGCACATTACGAGTATAGTCATTTATCACACGTACACATCACTAAATCCGATGCCGGCATAGATTACAGCACAGCGTAAATTTTCTGCGATATTCACAAAGTCACCGTCATCGCTCATAGTTGAAAATGTATGTATACATTAAATGTGCATGTATGTATATACATACATACGTAGTTCTAGTTCTATTTGCATTAAAGTGACTTCGCTGCTCATTTATACATATGTATGTATATGTATGTCTGCAAGTAAGTATAGAGTAGGGGGTGCACCTTCAGTTATCGTTATTCAATTAGAGCTGATCGCGTGTCTTGCTTCATGTGCATGCACACCTATCGCGCTTAGTGTATATTCGTGCTCAGAGAAATAGGCACAACAAAAGATACATGATGTATTAACTAAACTGGCATTAATTGGATACAATTCCAATATGAATGTAACAGACAGTGGAAGGACTCACAGATATTATAAAGGTTAAATAACCTATTAGTAAAAGTACAGTCATGTGAACAATAAAATGTATCGATCCCAAGAATACTTAAATATGACATTTACACATATTAAATCATTTATGTTTTGTTATTTTACTCCAACGTAGTGTATCCGCTAGTCTTGCACTTTTATATTTTTATTAAACTTAAAGAAGTTCTATAAATATAAATTATCTTAGAATTAGCAGATTTGGAACTAGAAAATGTTTAATTTATATAGAGAAATAATTGCCATAATTATAATAATTGCCGTACAATAAATTACAATAATTAAAATAAAGAATTATAGCAAGAAATACTAGAGAATTCTATAATTATTTATATTCAGAAATAATAGACATAGGATACATATTAGTACATTTTCTTGACGAAAAATGTATAGAAATGCAGGTAATATTTTTTTATATAAGACTCTTTGTATCGATCGATTGACAGCGCGAACTATAAAGTGACCCTGAAATTTTGACAATTCATTTCGAAAATTCAACCTTGAAGATTGAAAATCGTTGGGAAAACTTTGGCTTTCGTATGCAACATTTATGACATTTATTCCACAATTTGGAAAGAACTTTATTTTAAATTTATAAAGATCTGTGACAGCAACAAAAACAACAAAATGCTCTTTTTGAGAAAAATGGAAAAGTATTGTATTTCATAATTTATTTTTATTGGCATTGCGAAAGTCGGCTTCAACCAGCTATGTATGTATGTGTACTATATATATAGAAATATAAATAAGTGTATTTATGTCAATGAGCGATATCAAATTCGTTGCTAATTTAAGAATAGTTTCCATAAAAAACTTACGAAGAATGCATGCTGCATAAACTATTATAGTTATATTTATCGGTCTTTGAGTGTGTGTGGGAATTCGGATTCCTTATATTACGGCCGTAATTAAGTTAGTTGAAAAACTGAACCTTTGAAAGGTTTTGGACAAACACGCGCGCAGGAAATAAAATAAAATGTATCGCAATCTTGACGATTTTAACGTTAATCCGTGTTCGTGATAGAAACAGTTAAATAATTTTATTTATTTGTTAACGTATGTGTCATAGGCCGATCTATTTTTGAGAACGTTCGTCTGCGCACGAGATTGAAAGACTGTAACGGTTTCGTTGGCAGACTTCGAAATTGCAACTGTGATTTGTCAGCTTATATACGATGGTTTTGGTCGACTTCGGACATGGTCAACAAACAAAGTGTGTTGTGTGGAGGTGTGATGTGAGGTGCTTGATTAGTTTTTATGGCATCTAAACAATAATAACAAAATAACAACAACAATGGCCATACTGAAAGACGGACTACGTACTCCAATGTGCTAATTATCCGTTCAAGATTCTCACACTTTCGAGTTGACGTCGCGACATGGCGACTAATGACATATGTATCTGTCTACTGCAAACATACATAATTATATTATATATAATACAAACATATGCTTGATCAGTTCTCCGACAATTCATACACAAGAAATGGGTTAAGCTATTCCTTAAATAATCGAATTATTCTTTAGCTTAAAAAAGATTCTGATCAATCGTGGAGAAAATGGAAAGTCTGTTTTGAGTCAAAGCTTTTGACCCCGAACGGATCACGACCAGCTCAACTCACCCAATTCAATCCCTTTAACACATCACACATTAATCATACGCAACGTTGCGTCGTTTTGCCACAGCTTACGACTTTTACGATATGTAAAAAGAACATCGTGCACACATTTTGTAAGATTAAATATAATAAACTTTATAATTTTATTAAAAACACGCGTCGAATGATACCAATCGATCATTCCAATCCGACATTTGGTTCAAAAGATATATTAATTTGAAATTTGTAAGGGCCTTCTCAAAATGAGATGAAAAGTTTGTTTGTCTGTTTGTATCAAAGCGCTAATAAAGCTTAGATTTGTTGATGAGATATTGTTTCTTATCAGACATCTAGAAATGTTTGTTCTACGGCTTTAGCGGTAAATAGCTAGTTTAGTTTTAAATTTGAAGAATCCGATGAAGCAACAGTTGTGTTTTATATGTCGTTAGAAAGGTATTTTAGATGTGCCTTGAATATTTGTTTGCAAAGTGCTCAGGTAAAATGCTACAGGTGAAAAAGTTTTTTTAGCTGACATTCTGCCGATTTATTAAAAATGGCTCTAAAAATTTGAATTAAATTTCAATATGTTGTAAAACGTAAAATTTCGCGTCTTTTGACACATATCTTTAAGCGAAAAGGTTTGGAAGATATTACCTGTTAACTGAATATATACATACATTTTACTATATACCATATTTTAGTACGAAAAACTTTTTCGTTTCCCAAGATATCTTATGCTGAAATTCCAAAAAAACTTCTTTACAAAGTAAAAGTCTAGTGACGAAAGGGTTTTCTTGCCGAAACAGGTTTCTAGAATAATGTACGCCAACCAATCTAAAATAGAAGCTAATAAAAAAAACCAAACGATCGAACAAACCCGCAAAATATAAATACTTCATTTGATTTCAGCGCTTAATAAACAATAAAAATATATAAATTCGCACAAACAAACCTGTGCACTGAACAAAAATTACATAGAGTTATAAGAGCATAACAAATGAAAAGATAAGAAATTTTCCACAAACTCGAATTTCCTTATGTTTTATTTGTTATTTGTATTGGTCTTGAAAATAAAATATAAAACTTTATTGCGATTAATAATCTTTTACGAAAATCAAATAAATTAAAAATATATGCCAACTCAAGTCCTCTTTTCGTACCAGCAAGATTCTTATTGTACATTTTTTTGTTCGTATCATTGAGTTTTGGAGGGAAGTAAATGTGGTCCCGCGAAAATTATCTTTAGAGAGGTTCAACTATATGTATGTACATATGAATATGTAAATAAAACTATGAAAATATTTCTCAGATATACTTTTACAAAAATTAATAAATCAATATATTATTTCTCTCAGTGCTTGCTCAGATATTTTATTTCTAATGATCGGTCGGCGTTCCTCGTTCAAACTCTTACGTTCCGTTTGCCGTCAGCATTGATTGTCTGGCATTTATACGGGGTATTTCGGGTAGAGATATTAAAAGAAACCTGGCTAGGTAGGGTGGCATGGGGTAATTTGGAGAGGCCATAAACGTACCTGGCTGGTCGCAAACTTTGATCTCAGATAGCGTTAAAGTCTATTAATGCGTACAACTCTGCAGAGAGTGGTTTAAAATATTGTAGACTAATGCAACAATCACAAAGACGAGTATCCAACTAAAAGGGACTTGGATCGGGTTGGCTAGAAGGTGGGTGGATGGGTGAAATGCTGATAAGTCAGGCACAGATCCGAAATTAAATTATTTATTAAGTAGGTGAAGGCATTCGTGGTCTCACCCGGCGTATGAGTAATTGAGGCAGACCATTTAAATCATTTGAAGAGCCTGCCTCGGCAGGCGATCTATCTACGAGTATATGATTTGTAATCGGGGCGATGGATCTCGATTGTTAAATTTAAAACGCACAGCAATTAAACAAAAAAAAAAAACCAGACTTTCGTTAAATTAATTTTAAGTTTTTTCACAACCACCTATTTAATTTTTATTTTAAGGAAATTGAACTAAGTTGTCATTTACAAGTTTCCACTAATATTTCAAATTGATTTTTTTTAAAACGAATCTGTTTTGGATTAACAAAGACGCAAAGAGTTCAACATTAATTTTGCGACATATTAGACACAAATTAAACTTTCTCTTAGACAGTATTTCTCACCCAGAGGTGTAAGTTTTACGCAATAAAATATTATGTAGTGAGATCTTGAAAATTTTAATTGTAGTTCATTGAATAAAGAGAGGAAATAGAAATAAAGTAAGTTGATACAACAGTTATCCACACCTTTTTTTGCTTGTACAGGTTTTGCAGTACGTTAATTGACAATTGTCAATCAGTCAGTTAGTCAGTCGGCAGTTAGTATGTATGGTGGTGCAGTGATGTGACTCAGAATAGAAATAGAAATGATATAAACGCGACACATTTTTTATGCCCCCAATTGTCGGCAACGACTATATGTAACTCTATTAAGCAATTTATGCTTTAAGCAGTTGAATTGGTTAACTTCTTTATGGGCTGAGAACCGTTAGGGCCCCTCACACGTACACACACACATACATATATATTTATTCTATAATAAACTTATCTAATCATAGTCATGTGCATCGTGGTGACAGCACCACTTTCAAATATTAAACAATCCTCAAGGGCGCTGATACTCGTATTATGGAAAGGCTTGAATCTCGTGATCTCGTACCAGTAGCATCATCAACCCGCCAATCCTCGTAGCTAAATTTAAGCCGATTTTTAATATACCCTTGTAGAGGGTATTATTATTTTGTCAGGACATGTGGTACGCATTAAAGGAGGCGTGGCAGACCCCATCAATTATATATGTATATGCCTAGTCGGGAAGACAAACGAGTCGAACCAGCCAGATCGGATTACTAGATGCCTTAGAAATGATCGATGAAAAACTTGTTGTCTTTTAAAAAATCTTAACCAATCTCACAAGTTAAGTCTTCAATTTCGTTATACGTATACATATGTATGTATACTAAAAATATTTTCTTGTAGAATAGTTATTACATTTTATTAAAATACATCATCATTCCATTATTCTATAATATCGTGAGCCAATTTGTCTAAAAACTGATTACTCCTCATATACATATGTAGCTGTCCGATTACAAATCAAATTTTTGTATGAACATCTTTAATGTTTTATATTAAAAAAAATTAAAATCAGTTTTCATTTGAGAAAAGGTTACTCAAATAAATTTTTTGTTAAATCTACAGTAATATGCAAGAGAATCAAATCTTCGGTGTGCCCAAATTGGTTTTTTTATCCAAACATTAAAAACAGTCATCATCATACGACGTAGTCAATTGACTCCTCGGCTTGTCTCAATTTGTTGTAATTGGATTGCGTGCGAGCACAGTTTTTTCTATTATTCAGAAAGAGAATGAAAGTATATGGCAGAGAAAGACAGAGACAGAGAGCAGAGAGCAGAGACAGAGAGAAGAGCAGGTGCTAGTGTCAGTGCCAGTGCCAGTTAGCGGAAGCTTTTCCCCTCTTTAAAGCGACCAGCTGCGATTTAGTAATAGCTACAAAATGGGAAAATGTTCGGAACGGTCAATTAGCGTTGATTCAATTTGCAAAATTCTAGAGTTCTCCAAAACCATCAGAACATCCCAATTTTGCAGTTTGGTTATATAAGTTTTGCTTTGCAACCCTATTACCCAATGTATAGTGATATGACCCAACAACAGCATAATCTCAGGTCAATCTCGGATATTTTACATTTTACGGTGAACTACCACATGCCTTGAGAAAAAGAAACAAACACAAAACTGAATTCCCAATTATGTTCGTAATTAACGAATGTACATATGTCCGATGTGATATATACATCAATTAATCTTACATATGATTATTTAAGTAAATACATCTTTTATCAGTCCCAACACTTTGTTGATCAATTGTTATAAGTCTCTGTATCCATTAAAAAGATTTCTTCATCTGATTATAAATTACATTTCGCGGGAACAAGGTCTTAGCCTCGAATCGACAAGGACGTAGGCAGCTTGTGTGAAGAGAGGGAAAATCATTTTTATTTTCCTAGCAAATCACACACCACAAATTTCTAGAGATTTCCAGGAACACCAACTTGGGCCATGCTTTTTGAGATTTGTAGACCACACGTGAATATTCGAATTACCAATATAGTCTCGTAGTCATATTAGTCCCTGTGAATTTTTTGTAGACTTATAATCGTTTTCTATCGGAGTCTAGCCTTTTGTGCGCACTCAGCATACATAATCTTAAATAAAATTCATTATAACTACAAGCATCTTCTACAAATTTGTTACAACCCAAAAGCACAGAAAAGGCAATTGTCGATGCCCCAGAAACCATTAATGGGTCCTTTCAAATGTCAAAATTATTGAGTTAAATTATATTTAGATTTACTTGTAATAAAAAGGCATATAATCAAATTTTTGTGTACCAAATATATCAATAATTAATAATTTTGTTAATATTTGAAATAAATTCATGGCAACTAATTTCTGTGTATCCGAAAATATGTCTAAACAATTTAAGCTTTCACATTTGTGCATTTTTTATATACTGCCATGAATAGTGCCACAGTTTGAATTCATACTCAAGCGCTGAATGATCCAGAGTTTGAAATTTTGTTGCTATTTGATGTGATGTGACACAAATCTGGGTGGATTTAGGAAGTTCCAAATTTGTTTATTTTCCCTTCCTTCCCAACTCCTCACAGCATTTTAAATATTAATAATTTTGTAAAACGTATCTCTGAATCAAATAAACAGCCTGAATGCCTTTCCTGCGCTGGCTTTAACTACATTGTTATTTAGGAATTATTTATAAGATACAATTATATAAATAAATAAATGAAATTCGTTATTTAATAGAATAAAATGGCATAAAATACATTAAAAATGGATTTAGTAATTTTATGTAAATACAAAAAATTAATCATTTTTTCAAAATATAAGAAAATATATACATATTTGTGATTTTTGTGACACCAAAAATCTAACCAAAAAAGCCAAATCTCCGACAGTTCAGGAACACCGAATATTCATTCGATTGTTTTTAAAAGTAAATGCAATTAAAATCTCTAGAGAATTATGGATCACAACTGTATACAATATATTTTCGATACTAGACAATTTACGGATATAAAAGGTACATAATTGTAATTGAATTTAAGCTGAACTATATAATAATTTGCTCTATTTATAATCTACAGATTAAATCTGTATTTAAAAAAAAAAAAGTTTAAGGGTGTTTTGTATTCGGTGGAATGTACACTGAAAAAAAAGACCAACTTCTAAAATCAAGAACATTCATCTTAAATATTTTGTTGTGTGTCTATTTCCCATTTTATGGAATTGAAAGGCTGCCAGACGTTCAAACTATCGGTAATTTCTTCTCTGACCTTCAAGGTTGCCACATCGGCTTAAAAACTGAAATGAAATTAATCCAAACGATTTATTTGGATACAACTCTTCTACAGTGTTGCCAACTCTTCAGGACCGGAAAAAGCTATTTCAACATTTAAAAATGGCTAGAGAAAGCTGGGAAATCTAGAAGAAAGCCAGATAATAGCGTTTTTATACTTCTTATATTATATATAATATATTTCAACTATAAAAAACAGTAATCTAGTAGTATAATTTGAAATATTCTAGTATTTCTTTGAACTTAGAAATAAGCTAGAACTCCAGATGTGGCGAAAAAAAGCTGAGTTGGCAACACTGCTCTTCTGTTGTTCATCCCCAACTAATAGAGCGCCGGCATCAACAACACGCAACAAACACATTTTACGCAGACAAAACGTAAACATTAGTGTAACGACAATTAGGATTGAAAATGGCGCAAACGCAACCAGCAGGTAAATGTTTTAGACCAATTATAAAGACGGCTAAAAGAGTTATTTTTTTATTTGATCAACAGCTAAACGCGTGAAGCTGGAAACGAAGCCCAAAACTCTCTTGGAAGACGATGGTGAGTTGAACTGAATTAGTCTGTCTTGTGATAAAGTAATAATTATAATTCATGCAGATACACCATCGGTCTTCAATCCCAAATATCGTGTGTGTCCCTATCTGGACACAATCAATCGCAATCTGCTTGATTTTGACTTTGAGAAACTCTGTTCCATCTCGTTGACGAGGATAAACGTTTACGCCTGTCTGGTCTGTGGCAAATACTTCCAGGGGCGTGGCACGAACACGCACGCTTACACACACTCCGTGGGCGAGGCACATCATGTGTTCCTAAATCTGCACACACTGCGTTTCTACTGTTTGCCGGACAACTATGAGATCATTGACTCCTCGCTGGACGACATCAAATATGTGCTGAATCCGACATTTCTGCGAAACGAGATCAGCAAATTGGATCAGCTGCAGCCAAAGCATTCCCGTACGGTGGATGGCGTCCTCTATTTACCAGGCGTCGTGGGTCTTAACAACATCAAGGCAAACGACTATTGCAATGTGGTGCTGCATGCTCTGTCGCACGTGAGTCCACTGCGGGATTACTTTCTACGGGAACAGAGCTATGCGAGCATCAAGCGACCACCCGGCGATTCGATGTTTACGCTTGTCCAGCGATTTGGCGAGCTAATGCGTAAAATGTGGAATCCACGCAACTTTAAGGCGCACGTCTCGCCTCACGAAATGTTGCAGGCGGTGGTGCTGTGGTCAAGCAAACGTTTCCAAATCACCGAACAGGGAGATCCCATTGATTTTCTATCATGGTTCCTTAATACACTGCATCGCGCCCTCAAGGGCAACAAGCAGCCCACCTCGTCGATATTGTACAAGATCTTTCTGGGTGAAATGAAGATCTATACACGCAAAATTCCGCCCGTTGAGCTGGACGATGCGGCCAAGCAGCAACTGTTGGCCACGGAGGAGTACAAGCATCAGGTGGAGCATACAAATTTTATATATTTGACCTGTGATCTGCCGCCGCCGCCGTTGTTCACGGATGAATTCCGTGAGAATATCATACCACAAGTGAATCTTTACCAGCTCCTGGGCAAATTCAATGGAAGCGCCGAAAAGGAGTACAAAACATACAAGGATAATTTCATGAAACGCTTTGAGATTACAAAACTGCCACAGTTTATAATCCTGTACATTAAGCGCTTCACCAAAAACACATTCTTTCTTGAGAAGAATCCCACCATTGTGAACTTTCCCATCAAGTAAGTGGAGTGCAATTGATGCTTCTAATCATAATCTATATATGGACATATATGAAAGTGATAAAAAAAAATTTGACAAATGGCGAACTTTATAGCTCTTGATTAGCAAGATTATTACAAAAAACTAAGGCAAAAACAGACAGCTCAATAATGAATTCAACTAAACCTGAGGGAAAATTTTAATATAACTAATTTTAAAATGTTATGCATTAATGCATCTTCATAATGTTTTTTATTTGATTCAACAATATTATCTAGTTTATTTTTTATTGCATTTTAATCACTATATTGCATGCGACATTTTGTTCCTTCATACTTTTTACGTTTTTCGTTTACTTCGTATGAAGCATATTTTAACTTCTTAAATCATTAACTAGCTTTATTATCAGAATTAATGTTTTTTCTTTGCATTTTTAAAATCTTTTTGATGCTGGAAGAGAGATTTCGTCAAACAATCATTTTAATACATACATTCCATTTTGAAAGTCAATTTTTAAGAAAACAGACAAAAATATTGAAAAACTGAATTTATTCAAAGCTGCAGTCGGTATACTACTAGTGAATTATTAATGTGAAAATTGTTTAAACAAGTAACTTGAAACTGTTTCTGCAAGGAAATTTCACAAGATGTAAGTTTTGGATAAATGTTTAGGTTTTGGCTGCGGTTGACATTTCTGTGAAAATGCCCATATGTATAAAAGTCATTGTCCTATCTGTTTTCTCACAGTTCTATTTTTGTAGATGCCGTTCTCAGTCGGAATTTCACAAAATTCCAGCTGCAAGTAGTTAAAGATCAACTTTTAGTTTTAACAGCTTTGTTGTTCCTTGAGATTTCTCAACCAAACTCACAAATTGTGTATTTGTTATTGCCTTTTACATTCCAACTAAATTTAATTTAATTCGGACAACTATGTATATCCTATGGCTGCCATAGGTATTATCGGTTGAAATCAACTTAAAGTATGAAAAACTTTGTCGTTGCTTAAGACTTCGCACAGTAATCAAAGACAAAGCATACACCAAATTTTAAATATCGTAGATATATATTGGTAGATATATTGGTAAAGAAATTAAAATTCACACACAAATTAATTTGCCACCTCCCAATCTGCATACCTCTGTTGTGGAATAATTCTTTAAATTTCCTTGACTAATACATTAAAATTGCCATTAGCATATTCAACAAAATTGAACATTTTATTATTGCTTGCTATTTAAAATTATAATTCAATATTTTTACTTCTTTCTTCCTCACAGAAATGTGGACTTTGGTGACATTCTGGGCATGAAGCAGCGGGACAAGTCGTTGAAGGATACCAAATATAATCTGGTTGCGAATATTGTGCACGATGGCGATCCCAAGAAGGGCACGTATCGTGTTCACATACTCCACAAGGCCAATGGACAGTGGTATGAGATGCAGGACTTACATGTCACGGAAATTCTGCCACAAATGATCACGCTCACCGAATCCTATATACAGATCTATGAACGTAGTGCCTAACTTATATATAGAGTTTATATACAGATTTCAAGATTAAAGCCAAGTCATTAGTCAGCTGTGTTGGTTTTCTATTTCTATTTGGCCAAAAAGGCGCATGCGTCGTGGCCCAGTTGTTTGCTCATCCGTTCATTCATCATTTGCAGCACATGTCAAAAATCGATGGGTGTTGATTAGTCGTAGTCAGACAAGATACAGAAAAGACATGGCGGAGCATAATAGCTATGAACAGGAGTGTCAACGGGCGGAACTTCTGGGCATCCAACCGCCGGATAAGAAGCAATTCGAACTAAAACAAAGAGAACGGCTAGAACACGAATTGGCCGAACAGGAGGCCGCCGAGGCAAACGTAAGTGTTATCGGAAAAATTGGCAACAGTCAATAAAGCTTCAGATTACGCTTGTAATTAGTATTTTGATTTAGTTCAGTGTTTTGTATTAATGGTGTTCAAGACTATAGTTGACTTTGGATATACTGAATACACACACAAACACATTTTTGTATGTTGTTTGTTGATTTCAACATTTTGAGGTTTTTCGACAATAGACAATCTATTTATTGTGGTGAGCAAAACTTTGCATTTCTTTGAGCATAAAAACTAAAACAGTAAATTTGTGGTTTTTGACCACCTTTCTACAACTTTAACATATCAAAAATAAATAAATAAACAATATTCCATGTACATATGTACTTGTGTACTTTGAGGTAATTTAAGAAAATATAAATTTATATTATTTTTTGCAGTTTCTTACTATAAATGACTTTCGTTATATGATTTAGTATATTTTCTACAGTACTTTCCATAATTTTTAAGGTATTCCATGCCCCATGATATTGGTTAAATTAAAATAATAATTCTTTGTTATTTTATGATCTTTATATAGAAATTTACATATATCATTATTAATAAATTTTAAATAAATTCCGAAGACGAGTGGAATTGCAGCAATCAAGTTGACAAGAATTGTCGTTTTCAAACAAAAATAAGAGTTAAAACCAGAGATTAAATCCGTAACCTTATCCTTTAACCGGTATTAACCGATTCAAATTGATAACCAAAACTGATACCCTAACAGAAACAAAACTTTTTACTATACCGAAACCGAAATTATTTGAGCCGAAATAACAAATTCAATTATGTTGTTTAAGTGTAATTATCGTTATTCAAACTAATTTTGAGGGGCGTCTTATTCTTATCTTATTAAATATATCTTTTTTCAACATCAAAGAATATTCATTATCTTTTTTAATTTTTCCAAATGTTTTAGTTTTTGTAAACTAAATTCATACCGGTATTTCGAAAACGATTTAGAAAAATTTTGACTAGCCGATAACCGGTTTAATACCCTAACAAATTTTTACAATAAATATTTGAAAATAAAATTTTATTCTCATCCCGAATACCTCGTTCAAAAAAAGTATGACTGCACTTTTCGCATTCATACAGATACATAATTCTTTTTGGTTCGACTTTTTTTATGCTTATAATTCATCTTTGCGATCCCTAATTTCGACAGTTGCTGGAGGAGCAGGATGAATCCCTGCGTGGCGCGGGTGGCAAGCTGGATGAGTTGAACAGCATTTTGTCGAGCACGCAACAGCGTTTGAATCGCTTTAAGCAAACAGCATGTGGTAGCTTGACAAATATATTTGCACGTGGAGGCAGTTTTAGTGGTTCTGCCAGTGGCACTGGCAGCTCCACGGATGTGACTGGTGGTGCTGTCGAGGAGTCGGTGGAGCAGCCAGTACAAAAGCAACCGCAACCTTTGACGCCGCCAACTGCGGCTCAAGTGAGCGCTGCAAAGACAGCGCAGCGTCAGAAGATGGATGGACATCTGGACAAGTTGGATGCAATGATCAACAAAGCTAGTAATGCGGAGCTGGCGATGAGCGAGCAGACAAAAGAGATGCGTCGTCTGGCCAAGTGAAAAAATAGAAGCCGGATATTGGGTTGATTTTTTTTGCGAGTTGGGAAACTTAATGCAAGTTTCCTTTATTCGTCTTTATTCGTTTAAGCGATATTCCTTGATTATTACGAGTATATGTATCTGAACACATGCGTTGCCCTTAATCACAAAAAATTATTAAACGTAAGTTCAATCACAAAATGTGCAAAGTTTGTCTTTGCATATACAGCTCATATACATCTATATATGTACATATATAAGTACTTGTTTCCAATTAATACTTGTTGCTAAATATTAACCAAATTTAAATTAAAAAGAAATCTACAAAATTACAGAAAGAATAAACAAAGAAAACTTACAAAATAAAAGAAAACACTAATTCATTTGCATACAGAAAAAGTTGAAATTACAAAAGTGTGGTTGCGCGGATGATCTAAAAATTGGAATCTGGACTTGACTGACGTTGCGTCAGCCAGCGCTTAACCAGATTCTGTTCGTAATCCCTGATCGGTGTGGATTTATGCAGCAATGATGATCTTGTCGCTATCTCGCTATCCGTATCCGAATGCTCGTCGTCACTGTCAGTCTCATCCTCATCTTCATCCAAACTGGCATCCAGGCCTGCATCAGTCTCATATTCCTCTTGCTCCAACTCCGGCTTCTTTTGTTTAGATTGCTTTTTTGGTGTCGTCTGCTTGGAATGAACGGAGATTTGTTAAACATCAATTGTTATTCAAGATTGAGATGCAGTTTATTACCTTCACCATCAGCGGCGTCTTCTCCTTTTGCAGTTGCAGCTCCTGCTGCTCATTTTCATAAAAGAAATACGTAAGCACCAGCTTTTCCTCGGCAGAATTGTAGCGCCAGGCGCGTGGTATCAACTGTGAGTTGCGATTCAAGCGTGCCTGCAACTCCAGAAATAAATTCGGTGAGATATGCAGCCTGGGCAGATCTATTTGTTGCTCCAGCTCATTCAGACTGTTGTCAAACACACGGAAATAAAGCTTGCAAGTGCGATAATATTGCAATTGTTGTGCCTCGACAGTTGTCTCTTTGGGTATACGGCGTAGCACGGCAAGCTGACGTTCGAGCACGTGGATCAGCATATAATGCTGCTGGCGATTGGGCATTGTGGCAATGAGCAGGGCACGACTGGTGCCTAGACAAAACTGTGGCATCGATTGCGTCCATAGATTGCTGAGCAATCGCAGCATCAATTGAGTCACTGTCGAGTGCTGGAACAGCTGACGGGGCAACGGCGGATGCGTCTCTGGCGAAGATTTGGTTGGTAGCCAACGCAGCGCATCGGCCCACAGCTTGGCAGCGGCATCCGCCAGTATGGTGAGTCCTAGCATTTGCATACAGCGTTTGCAGTAGAGATGACCCGAGGAGTTGATAACTCTACTCTCCAGTACTGCTATGTTAAGTACAATGTGATTGAGGCCATAGTAGAGATCGGAGGAGCCGGGCACTAATGTTGGCTGCTGTTGGGACGTCGCTCCGTGGTTGTGACAGAAAAACTCACTGGGATCGATGAGGCCGGTGGGAAATTCGCGCAGGCGTTGATAACTACAGATGGGCACCAGCTCGTACAAACATTTGCTACAGTGCAGTGACACGAGATCTTCGCGTTCCGCAAAGCTGAGTAACAACGGTTGAGCTTTAGGTTCTTTTATCAAATTTCCAGCCTTGTGCAACGCTTGGAGATCAATGTGCGTGTAATTGAAACGAAAACTGATATGTTGGCCAGTCGCAATGAACACTGAAATCTGCTGGATGTCCATCCCAAAGCTGGCATGACGAATCACAAGCTCGCTCTCAGCGTCAGCGCTCTCCACGCCGTCCTCCACAATATGTACGTCATGCTCGTTAATGACGACGCGCGTTTTACTGCTGTCGCATAAGTCGTGCTCGAATTGCAGAAACACATGACCGCTGCACAAATTTGGGCGCAATTCGATGCACACGGCCTTCAATGGCATCTTTGGCGGCGGACTGTGTCCGTCCTTTGGCAATTTAAATCAAATCAAAGAGTACGCGAAATGTTTTGCTATTCGACGCTAGCGTGAGCAGTTCTTAAGTTATCGATGACGGCTGAGTATCGATGGAAATACATTTCCCGCCACTTTCAATCATTTTTATTTAACAACCAAACTCAGCGAAAAGCATGTTAAAACAATTCAAAGAATCTATATTCTCAGTGTGATTGGATTTCGTTAAGCTTAAATGTAGCTAATAAATTTAATTTAATTGCTGTATGGTAAATACTAAATATTGATATCGGTACGTTGTGCTGCACCGATTATCGACAGGTGGCAGCCTTGTAATGCAACTGCCGAAACAAATATTTGCATATATGTAAAAGGGGTAAATCATATCTAAAGCGGAAATAAATTGTTTTAAAATTACCACTAAAATTAACTGGTATTTTAAGTATGGACGTACGCTATTTTTTATCATACCCTCGCAATTCGAATTATCAATGCAACTCTGTATTTTTTCCGCAGCTCGAATAACCGTCTATCTTGTGTATGTTTTTACTTTCATTTTTTGTTTAAATCAATTGCTTCAAATGGAAAATCGCACACCAAAAGAAAAACCGAGTAAACGAATGTTCAATACTCTGAGTTCGAATTCACTTAATGACGGCAGTTAAATCTTTACGCGATCACTGGCTGATCCGTTTACTCAACTACGTTCTTTTTACATTCATACATATTTGTAATTTAATAAAATATACCAATTTGTATGCATACACTTTACTGTTGGATTGCTTGATCCTAAATGAATTAGAATTCCATTAAAAACATACATAAATTCATATGCATATATACATAGTTTGAGTATTGTATCATGAAGCTTTTGTTCGCATCAGGTGGTAAAGCCTGTGGCAACTATGGTTCCCTGAAAATGGAATAGCCATTTTTAGGTCCTTTTTTATTTTTGTATTTTATCTAGTTTTTAAGACAAAAATTTTGTTAGAATAAATTAAATTTAGAATTTTATAATTTAAAAATTCAATTAAATAATACAAAATAATCCCCCGAGGAAAAACGGACTCACAAAATTCATAAATACCATCACCGTCATTTTATCTAATTTATAATTGAAGTGGTTTAATTAATCATTATCTGACTGCAAAGTTAGACAAATTTCTAAAAATTAAATTTTTGATTTAAATTACACGCTTGACCGTTTTAAGTTCCGGGTCAACAGATTGTGGCGGTCGGGCGATTGACTAGTACCATTACACAGAATAAAATAAACAACCGATATGAAATTGATAGGGCTCGATATATCGCTTAGAAATGTATTTGTAAGTTGATGGTGCGATGTTTTTTTACATCACTAGTACGAACGCGAACGCGATTTTTGTGATGGATAAAAACAAAGTCCCGTACAAATTCATAAAAACTGTGTAAAAATGCAGCAAATGCAACCCCAAATCATAACTAAATTCTGCGTTGATTAACAACTAACAAATTGGAGTGCATAAGTGGTGTGAAAAAGAAAAATTAATTCGAAACGGGCAAACAAAAAGGTTTTTTCAACGTTTTCTTTAACGCATTTTGTGCACACACACACATGCACGCATCCATACAACCAACACATACAGGCATTAATATATGTATATCAATATATTGATGTTGTGCTGTTGTTGTTGCTTCTGCTATGTGTGTGTGTAGCTGTGTGTGCGGGAGCGGTGCATTAGTGTATATGTATACATATACTTATATATTTATATAATTTATGTGTGTGAGTTTGTACGTTTGTTCTGTGTTTCTGTCTGTCTAAACAGGCCAGAGCGAGTACGAGTGCGATAAAGAGAGCGAGCTCGCGCGCAGGTTTCGCGACATGGCATAAGGCAGGATAAAAAGGAGCGAACGAAGATGAGCAGAAGGCATAAAAGTGAAAAATAATTAAAGGTTGCTAAAGGGACGCGCGCACGGCTCGACAACGGCGGCGGTAGAAGCAGCAGCAACAACTGAGCAGCTGGTCCTGTTGCAGTTAAAACAGCAACAACGCCACATACACATGCATACATTCGTATTTCTGTATATACGTATTTTTGTATGTATGTTTGTACATACATACACAAAATTGTGTGACCAACAACAATTGGCCATTATGGCGTTCTCTATTTTGGCAGTCACACTCAGACACAAATACAGACAGACACACACACAGTCGGAGTGACTGCTCCCCCAGCGACGCTGCCTCAGTGACTTTCTCACTCTCTGACTCTGAATTGCTGCTGCTGCTGCTGCTGCTGTGGGGGGTACAAATTCACATAGCCGTGAAATATAGCATGAAACACAACAACGACAATAAACAATAGACAGCAGTCGCAGACACAGTCGCAACAACGCAGCGCGTTCAGTTCACTTGCCTGTGTCTTCTAAGTTTCTTATATCTAAGTATTTTTTGTTGTCACTTTTGAGGTACTCTTCCTTCCACCCCGCCATAATAATCGCTTGGTCATCGGCCAGTTGAAAGCTCGTGCGTATGCAAGTATAATACAAACAGAGATGGGGGAATCGTGATACGTGTCACGACACGCGTCTTTCGTGCGTGTAAAATCCCAAAAAACCGAGTGACACCAACAAGAAAACAAACAGAAAATTTGAATTATTGAAAACACAAAAAAAAAAAAGAAAGTCAAATTCGGTTAAAAACTGTTCAAATTAACTTGTATAATCATAGACAAAACGAAGAGCTATAATTAATTTTGGGGTTATTGCAAAATTGTGTGTTCTGGGCATTTTGCTTTAATTTTTTTTATACACGCGCTTATATCGACAACAAATCAAAAAAAACAACCACACGACAGGAAAATATAATAAATAAATATAGAAGAGACACATACACATGTATTTGTAAATAAATAGTTTTAAAATTAAAGCATTAAACAGCACTTGACAAAAGGAAAAATTAAGAAAAACCCGCTCAACATTTCGCCTTTTACACGAAAACTTGAGTGTCGGAATCTAAGTTGCACTTTACAAGCAAAATAACAAATAAGAAGAGTAACAAAGCAAACAAAAAAAATATAAAAAAAAAAAAACAAGCAAGCAAGACAAAACAAAACAAATATCCATCCACAACAACAAACATCGCAGAGCAGCAGCAACAACAACAAGATTAAATCAATCATAGGAGGTAGAAAAAGCTCACAGACTGCTTAAAGCTCAGCTTCAACCTGGCGAATCGCAACGGCAGCAACAACAACAGAGCCGATGCCTCTGCTGGCGGCGCAGCTGCTGCTGTAGCCGCCGCAGGCCGCAACAACAGTAATAATAATAATAACAACAACAACAATGCAGCAGCTGCCGGTGGCGCTGCTGGTGCAGGCGCTGGCGCCGATGCAAATGCTGCTGCCGGTGGTGGCGGCAATGAATGGAATCCTGAGGAAATGGATCGCTTCAGTTTCGACGATTCTATTCGCTTTGAGGAGGATTCACTTTGCAGCTGGAGCTCCGAGGCGGAATCGCTGTGCAACAATTGGCGTGGCTGGAAAAAGCCAACCAATGGAACCGGAATGGGAGCAGGCAATGGTATTGGAACCATCGCCAGCGCAACAAACAACAGCAGCGGAGGATCCACATTTAGTACAGCCGGATGCGGTGCTCCTGGCACAAGCAACAATGGGAATGCCAGCTCTGCTGCTATTGCAACCGGTGTTCATTGCAGTAGATATTTCGGTTAGTACATTACGACTTTAACTAATCATTAGAACTTAAATACCATTATTTTTATTTATTTAAATTAAGTAAATAATTACATGCGTACTTTTGTTCGGTTGATCAGATCAGAAGATTCGTCCGTTAAGTATTTACGCGATCTGGCAACTCCACGTTTATTACATGTTGTATTTTCGCGATCTGGCAACTCGGTGCTTATTACATCTTGTCGAATTGCTAGGATTACATATGTACGTATGTACATACATAAATAAACATAAGTATATGTACAGACTATAACATACAAATAATACGTTTGTATGTACTATAAAATTACCTAAAAGTGCATTTATAAGAACGACAAAGCCAAAAACAATTTCTGCCTGTTTCCTCTGCTTATCGCTAAAGTCAAAATCACGATTTTGCGGGTTACATTATGCCTTTGTCCGTTACCTTACGTTTCTTCTGTCTGTTTCTCTTTGATTTTTTATCCCCCTGTTTTGTATGCGTTGCTCATTGTTTTTGGTTTGCTCGGATCCTTTGCGCCGCCGCAGCATTATCAACATGTAATCTAAGCAGAGCTGCGACTGCGCTGCCATTACTTTTCATTGCTCTTTGTTTTGTTATTGGCTGTATGTGTGTATACATAACTATGTATGTATGTATGTATACATGTGTGTGTATTGGTATGCCAGTTTTTTGTTTTGTTACGAGCATTGGGGGCCAGGGGCATCTTACTAGGTGAGCAAGCACTGTCAGCTGCATTTTTACATTGTAAGCACTTACAAATGTATGTCAGTTACATGTGTATGAATCTTTATATGTATATGCCTTGGTTGGAAAAAAAAAACATAATAATAACCGCAAGACGTCAATGTGACTTTGTTGTGCCGTCTTTTGCACGTTGCGTTTGCAATCTGCTTTTGCTTTCGCCTGTGTCAAGGAACCTTTTCAAGGAAAATGCTGAAATTAGAGGTGAGCGCGGACCTCAATTTTCAGGACCGGCACGACCCGAGCCCGAAATTCCCTATTAATAAAGGCACGAACCCGAACGACTCTTTTTTATTCAGCCTGAGCCCGGCCCGTCCGAATATCCCAAAACAGTTTATCTTTCATTTACAATTAATTATAATTTTTCAAAATAGATCAAAAATGCAACATTTTACAAATTAAAATCGCGACTCTTCGCATGTATCCTATGAATATACGACAACCAATCAGACATTGTAATTCTCTGTTGTAACTCGTTGGGACCGATGCACCTAATGTACATATTTATAAGTTAACTGTCGTACTTGAATCAAACATTTCCGGTGTCAATAGTCAGCCAAGAACTTCTTGAATTTCTTGATATCAAGAACGTTCGGATAAACCGAACACGTTTCAGGATTGTTTTGAGAATATTATGGTCTTGATATAATATTCTAATTACTTACTTTTAGATTGTTTTTATACCCTGTGCCCATTAAAAATGGGCAAAAAAGGGTATAATGGATTCGTTGGAATGTATGTAACAGGCAGAAGGAAGCGTGGCAGACCCCATAAAGTATATATATTCTTGATCAGTACGAATAGCCAAGTCGATTTAGCCATGTCCGTCCGTCTGTCCGTCCGTCCGTCCGTCCGTCCGTATGTTTGAACGCGTCGATCTCAGAGACTATAAGAGCTAGAGACTTCAAACTTGGTATGTAGGTTCCTGTATACCGAGCGCAGATCAAGTTTGTTTCCAATTTTGGATGCCACGCCCCCTTCGCCCACAAATGACACAAAATGATTTACAGGCTCAAATTTTAAGATAGCACTTCTTAACTGACCAAGCAGTTGAGATGTAAGCCCATTAAACGACCCTGAAAGTTTCAAAACGATTGACTCATAAATAGGGAAGATATTAAAGAATTGGTTTTAATTCAATATTTACATATGCAATGCAATGTGCGAGCGAGACAGCATATGTTTGTTTATATGTAAAGCGAGCGCAAGACAGTGTGCCCGCACACTCCAGCGATTTTGCTTATCGATATCATTATCGATATCATTTTAGCATCATATGCTGTTGATGTATGATATATGTACATACATACATATTTACGTGTATTACAATTGTATTAAAATATATTTGTGTAAATACATAGATTTATACATATGTATGTGTGCATTGCGAAATGCCATGTGACGTCACATTTATCAATACAGCAAGACAAAAGCTGAGTGCTATTCATTGTGCTGCATGAGAGGACAAAAATCATTTTCGAGCACTACTGTTTAAAACTTCTCTTAAAACTCCAAATTAGTAATTTTCTTAGCCAGCTTGACAGAAAATGCATCTGGTGGGGTCTTATACAACCCCACCGAATTGATTTAAATCGGTTTACTATATCATATAACTGTCATTATAAATATTAGTCGACAATTTAATACAACGCTCGCAAGGGCATCAAATCTTCGGCGTACCGAACAGCATATAAGACTATGGGCACAGGGTATCCGACAGTCGAGTATACTCGACTGTAGCCGCACCTTACCGCGAGCGAAGCGAGCCGGGGGTAGGCGAGCGAAGCGAGCAGGGGCCGGAGCCCCCTTGTTTTTTAGTGAAATTGGGATAACTTTGAGAACAATTTGTACCTCGAGCGCATTTCAGACTTATCTTCAAAACGTACTAGATTTAAGAATATTTAATACTTGACTCAAGTCCTTTAATATAACTGAGTGTTAAAAATTTGCAAAAAAGGGTATTTTGGGTTTGCTGAAATGTATGTAACAGGCAAAAGGAGAGTCAAAAGCCGAGTCGGTAGCAATGTTCGCATGTTTGAACTCGTCGATCTAAGAGACTAAAAGAGCTAGAGACTTCAAACTTGGTATGTAGTTTCCTGAATACCATACGCAGAACAAGTTTTTTTCTATTTTTGGATCGGACCGCTATATCCTATAGCTGTCATAGAATGATCGGTCGAAAATCAAGCTTTAGTAAGAAAGACTTACATACATACATATGTTTTCTGAGATATCTCAACCAATCTGAAAGAATATGCATTTGGACGTGTCCTCTACATCCTGACCATAGGTGGTTCAAATCGGTCAACCATATCATATAGCTGCCATAGGAACGATCAGTCGAAAATAAAGTTTAAGTATGAAAAACGTTTTTGTTTTCTGAGGTATCTCAACCAATCTTACAGACTAAGTATCTGGGTTGGACCTCTATATCCTGAACAAAGTTGATTCAAATTGACTATATCATATAGTTGCCATAGGAACGATCGGTCAAAAATCAAGTATTAATATAAAAAACTTTTTTGTTCATTAAGATATCTCAACCAATATGCCAGAATTTGCATTAAATTTGGACTAAAAAATCCTGACCAAATTTGGTTCAAATCAGTTTTCTATATCATATAGTTGTCATTTGAACAATCAGTTGAAAATTTAAGTAAATTTGAAAAAATAATACAAATATGAAAAAGAAACTAATCTTAAAAAAACAAGGGGGCTCCGCCCCCTGCTCGCTTCGCTCGCGGTAAGGTGCGGCTACAGTCGAGTATACTCGACTGTCGGATACCCTGTGCCCATAGTCTTATATGCTGTTAGGTACGCCGAAGATTTGATGCCCTTGCGAGCGTTGTATTAAATTGTCGACTAATATTTATAATGACAGTTATATGATATAGTAAACCGATTTAAATCAAATTCGGTGGGGTTGTATAAGACCCCACCAGATGCATTTTCTGTCAAGCTGGCTAAGAAAATTACTAATTTGGAGTTTTAAGTGCTCGGCAACGAGCAAACAGTAGTGCTCGAAAATTTGTCCTCTCATGCAGCACAATGGATAGCACTCAGCTTTTGTCTTGCTGTATTGATAAATGTGACGTCACATGGCATTTTGCAATGCACACATACATATGTATAAATCTATGTATTTACACAAATATATTTTAATACAATTGTAATACACGTAAATATGTATGTATGTACATATATCATACATCAATAGCATATGATGCTAAAATGATATCGATAATGATATCGATAAGCAAAATCGCTGGAGTGTGCGGGCACACTGTCTTGCGCTCGCTTTACATATAAACAAACATATGCTGTCTCGCTCGCACATTGCATTGCATATGTAAATATTGAATTAAAACCAATTCTTTAATATCTTCCCTATTTATGAGTCAATCGTTTTGAAACTTTCAGGGTCGTTTAATGGGCTTACTGACTTGGTCAGTTAGAAGTGCTATCTTAAAATTTGAGCCTGTAAATCATTTTGTGTGATTTGTGGGCGAATGGGGCGTGGCATCCAAAATTGGAAACAAACTTGATCTGCGCTCGGTATACAGGAACCTACATACCAAGTTTGAAGTCTCTAGCTCTTATAGTCTCTGAGATCGACGCGTTCAAACATACGGACGGACGGACAGACGGACGAACATGGCTAAATCGACTTGGCTATTCGTACTGATCAAGAATATATACACTTTATGGGGTCTGCCACGCTTCATTCTGCCTGTTACATACATTCCAACGAATCCATTATACCCTTTTTTGCCCATTTTTAATGGGCACAGGGTATAAAAACTAACTTAAACCAATATTGTTTTACTATTTTTCATTTTTTTACAAAACTTTAAAAAATTATAAAATTGCTAAATAAGGAAAATTTTGCAGCATTGCATTGTTTCGCTTTGAATCAACAAAATTTAAAGCAATATTTTGTGAAATTTTTTTCGGTCTCGACTTGGCAACCACAGGCGGCCGCAGTGACCCCATCCCTAGCAGACACTAACTGCACTTTTGATCAGTGTGTCAACTTTTGTTTGAAAAAAAGCTGATTTTGACGGGAGGAACGATGCAAAAAGCTAAAAAATTAAAAAAAAGCCATAATAAAGCTAATTTTTCAATTCATTTAGTTTCCGGATTTTGACCGAAAAAGTTATAAAATCTATTTTGTTTGTTGGCATGAGGCCGCCCGTAGCACTTTAATGCTTTTTAGTCAAAGCATGGGCGTGTAAATTTGAAAGTTTTGCGGTGATTGTGCATTGCAGTAACTGCACAAAACTCTCCGTTCGTCCGTGTCGTCCCTATGTACCCAAGTCTTAAACTCTGAATTCCCGCTGCCAGCTATTTGCAAATTTTCCTTGCAAATAGCCTTTGAAAAAAGCCAGACTTGACAGGAAAAAAGCGAATCTGGCACCACGGCCTCTGATGTGTGTGTGTTTGCATATTTGGCGTTGCCACATGTTATCTTATGAGTATCGTGTCTCTTTTAAAAGTTTTTGCTGATAAAGCGAAACACATACGCATAACAATTTTGTTTGTATTTGTGCATATCAGTTTTTATGCACTTCCGCGGCCAAGAAACACACATGTGCATATGTATATACATATGTACATACAGACAAACATACATACATGTTGACCTCTTTTTGCAGTTTTCTTTGTTTCAATAACCTGAATTGTCCTCTGTCCACACATTGAAATAATGCAATTTAAGTTAAAGGGGCAACAACAATTGCAGAAGCATTGACATTGCTCCACTCGATTTGCAAGAGACAAATGCGTTTAATTGTTGTTGTTACCAAATTCATACATATGTATGCATGTACATACATACATATGTATATACATACTCATGCACTCCTGCTTGCGCACAGTCAGAAGCAAATGGAATGCGAATAAAGAAGGAATAGCCATGCATGAATAATAACTCTTGTCGCTTGCGGAAAATGACTTTGAATAAATGGTGCCAGAGTGTCTGAAATTAAGCGACAGCGAACGGCGAACGAGCGAATGAAAAAAAGCGCATAAACGAAAACAAACAAACGATGCGCTGGTCATACTAGTCGTCAGTCTGTATGTGCGTTCCTCTGTCTGCGTCTGTGTGTGTGCGTAGTGCCAACCGACAAAGACTTACGAAATCGATATCGATAATGTGAACGAACGAAAGCTCGAAAGCAGGATGAAATTAGCAAACGAACTTAAAGATAGTGAAAGCGAAACAAGTTTCTATATATACGTATACATACATACACAATAACGTATTATTTCATACATATAATATGTGTAAATACCGAACATCTGCGTGGGCGAACTTGAACTTTACTATTTTGTCGGGAGGCTGCACGCCGATGTTGTCAATGCTGTCAGTTTCTCTTGTTAAGAAAAGAAGAGGGGCAAAACAAAAACAAACTCTACTCTTCATTGCTTCGGCTACTTTGTTTTGTGCTCTAAAGCGGATGGACACGACCTTTATATGTAGTATATACATACATATGTAAATGCATATGTATATACATATGCATGCCTTTATAATGTTCTTGATGTGTTGCATGATTGTTCATTTTGTTTATTTGCATGACAATTTGTAAAATTTTGTTTATCTACGAGTCAATTGCGCTGTATTGCATATGTTTATGTGGATACAATTTACATACATATTCATGAGTACATTAAGACAGCGTAAAACTGTGTGGCATGCAACAAACATTGAATTGAGCTTTTTAAACAGCAACAACTAGAACGACGTTGACCTCTGTCGACACTGCCCTTTGTTTTATTTGGTCAGCGCGAGCATTTGCGCTCTCTGTTTGATCTCTAAATGTATGTACATACAAACAGTTAGTCAAGTAATTATATTGACAAAATAAAAGAAATTCTGATTTTTGTTTTATATTTCTACAAATAGTTAAACTCAATGGATCACATAGTATTTTAAAATTTCTTGTTTTTTATATTGTCAAAGTAATTACTACAATGACTGTATATATATGTATATGTACATACTTACAAATTTACAGACATATGTATGCTTGGTGTGTAGTCACCATTACAATAATCCATAAAATGGGCTACGAACTGATATTCCATCCATATTTTCCCGATGTAGCCACCAGCGATTTCTGTTCCATCTTAAAAGATGGCTGGGTCATCACAGAAACTAACGGCTATTTTCCGAATCTTGAGAAAACCTATTATGTGGAAGCAATACAAAAATTATAAAAACGATGAAACAAATATATTGAGGTCAAGGAGAGTGCAGAAAAATAAATAACGCTTATTTGTCGAAAAAAATATATTTTATACAAAAAAGTACTGATGTATCAAACTTCCCTCGTAAATTAATTAATGTATAAACTACTGGTGGTCCCGTGGCTCTATGGTTAGAGTCGCCGACCTGCCACAAATTAAAACTTTTTCAGTTCGATTGGTTCGATTCCCACCCTGCCGTGCTAAAGGAGAACAGTCATCAATAAAATATAAAATCATATAAAAATATACGCTGTCGATGTATCATGAGTGCGTTCTTAAATATATAAGGATGAAACGCAAATTAAATTTAACAAAAATATATAAAACTATTAAATAATTTTTATGAATAAGTTTTTGAAGACAATTTTACAAGATGTGTTTTTGACCAATTTTAAGTTTTCGGCCACGGTGAACGTTTCTTTTTGGAGACATACTAATTTTCAAACCACTTTTATTATATCCGTGCCCATTAAATATTGGGAATATTGTGTTTGACAGAATTTATGTACAGCTGTGTTCATGAAAATAGCAGTGCTTTTGACCTGCACTTTTAAGATTGATAAATCCTATGATAAAGACCATTATGGGACAAAATTTTTTTATTAGTGCCAAATGTATTTATTTTCACATAACTTAACAATATTTTTTTTATTTTTTATTCACTAGTTTTTATATATGGGTTAATAATAACATAAAATCGCTATATTGTGCTGTTCACTGAAATAGCAGTCTTAACAAAAAAAATTAAAAAATTCAACATAACTCATTAAAAAACTTAATGATACTAAATAACATTTAGTTTATGCCCTAATACTTAGTTGTGTATCCTTTTATCGCTATTACAGCCTTGCACCTACGTGGCAAGGAGTCGACCAAGTTCTGAGAAGGATTTAGGGGAATCTACGACCATAACATGTGAACGCTGCGGCTTAGGAGACGGGGATTGATTTCAGACATAGCGTTTGATGTCCCCCATAAGTTTTCTATCGGGTTGAGATCCTGGAACTGAGCTGATCATGCCAAAAAAATGATCCTTTCCTGCCTAAGTCAATTTTTAATACATTTTCTGGGGTATTTTGGATCGTTATCCTGCTGGAATGTCCTTTTTAATTCCAAATTCCAACTGGCATATGTCAACATAATGTTCCTTAACATATTCACGTTCAAATTTTTGTCCAATATCCCTTCGATCATAAGTATTGGACCCACACAGCTAAACGAAAAACATACCCATACCAAAATTTTAAGTCAACCGTGGTTAACTGTCTTGTCAGTATAATTTGGAAGATACTCCGTGGTCTTTCTTGGTGGAGTAGGTTTGGGGGTCGACGGATATACTGTCTAGAACCAAAAAAGTGTAGTTTGGCCTCATCTTTCTAAAGGATATTACGCCACTTTGAAATAGGCCAGTTCTGCTGCACTGCTATTTATATTTATATTTCTATGTGGGCCCAATAATATTTATAATTTTTTTGAGCTTTTATTAATTAAAAATAAAACATTAAAGTACAGAGATCTTGAGGTTAAATAGTTTAAGGATACAAGAAAAAACTTAAAAAGACTTCATTTCATTTTTTAAGTAATGAAAAAGTTAAATTTTCTAGAAAATTGACATATGATTTTAACATAATATGATTTTAGCTCCAAAATTCGTATTTTATGGCGGAGGCTCATCTTCTATTTGTAAATGAATGTAGTGTGACCAACCACAATATCAAAAGATATATTTCCAAATAATATCTATATGTGATATATCAGGAAAAAAAATATTTCTCGATATAAATATTTATTTTTTTGTAAAAAATATTCGATATATTGATATTTTGATATATTATCAACAAGCCTAGTGTCATCATAAATCACGGTTGCCGCCTTGATGTGTTTGCGCCAAAACTGGCTCAAAAATATTGTCTAATATAAATCAAATCAATGGTCTAGCATTATTTGTTATTGTGTCGTAGCAATGCAAATGATTTTTCTAGGAGTTCCATTTATTGATTTCCTTGAGTTTCGCTTTTAATTCCGCTTGCATTCACGAACTGTGAACAGACGTTTAAACGCCAGGTATAACTATGTATTTCTGTAAATGACATTTATATATATTATGTACAAAAAGTGTATTTATTAAGTTTATTATAAAATGTATAATACTTTAATTTATACTTTGACTACTTTGCAGAGGTCTCATCACTTGCCGAGCTTGCTGCACGGTGTGTTGCGTCATATATACCCTTCGAGTTGGTCGAACATGTTTATCCGCCGGTGCCGGAGCAGTTGCAGCTGCGCATTGCATTCTGGAGCTTTCCGGATAATGAGGAAGATATACGGTTGTATTCTTGTTTGGCTAATAGTTCGGCGGATGAATTCAATCGCGGTGATCAATTGTTCCGTTTGCGTGCCGTAAAGGATCCACTTCAGATTGGTATGTCTACATACATACAAATAAGGATAACCGTCATTATCTTTTATTTGCGAATGATAACTTTTTTGTTTTTATAGGTTTTCAT
Organism: Drosophila kuntzei; assembly: GCA_035042165.1. NCBI lineage: Eukaryota > Metazoa > Arthropoda > Insecta > Diptera > Drosophilidae > Drosophila > Drosophila kuntzei. Next base: position 113,606 of record JAWNLU010001850.1, read on the forward strand.
CTATCTGCGAGCGTTGTGAGCCAAACACCGCACATTCTTTAATGTTGCCGTCACCTTCGATCGTCGTCGCATCTCCTCCTGCAACTGCACCTGTACTTCCTCCGCTTACTGGTGCTCTCATGTGGTTGCCGTCTGCCTGCATCGCATACATTGTGTACGTATTCAATTACAATCACACTCTCTCACTCCCTTTCACACACTATTGCCGTCTTTATCTCTTTGGTGTATAGCCTCTGGAAGTTTGCCTGCGTGCACCTGTTTCCGAGTCCCTGACGCGCCTGCAACGTGATCAGTTGCAAAAGTTTGCACAGTATCTCATCAGTGAATTGCCGCAACAGATTTTGCCAACAGCTCAGCGTTTATTGGATGAACTCCTCAGCGCACAGCCGACGGCAATTAACACGGTTTGTGGTGCTCCGGATCCAACGGCGGGTGCATCGATTAATGATCAGACCAGCTGGTATCTGGACGAGAAGACACTGCACAATAACATCAAGCGCATACTTATAAAATTCATACTGCCGGCGCCGATTGTCTTTAGGTAAATAAATGAACTTGCAATTTGTGTATATAGAAAAGAGGTAGCAATACATATGTATAGAACCCTCTGAACACAACCTTTTATTGTTTTCAATCATCGCACTTAATTTCATCAATATCGGTTGAATATATCGGTGACTTTTTCATAGCTGCATTCTATATACATATATTTGAATTGTGTAACGCTTATCTTAGATTCGGGGAGTCGACTATAATATTCATATCGGGCTTTTATTACTTTCTGTTTAGAGCTGCTTACAACATATTTTTTGCCCTTTTAGAGGTTTTCGATTGTTCTAATTAACAAACAATTGGATATGATTTTTACCATAACTTGCCTATTTGAAAAATACATACTGAGTCTTTCGTCGTCGGTGTTGCTCGACTATTATTTATATTATTTATATAATAAGGGTCTCTCATAATCTGGCTGACTTGACAAGTTTGTATAGACAAACTACACATCGTTCTTTATAATATTTATAACTGATATCTAAATTTTGATTTGTTTTCATCCTCGCAGTGATGTCAACTATTTGACAAACTCGGCGCCTCCGGCGGCTGCTGAATGGAGCTCATTGTTGCGTCCTTTGCGGGGTCGAGAGCCGGAGGGGATGTGGAATCTGTTGTCTATAGTGCGTGAGATGTATAGACGATGCGATCGGAATGCAGTGCGTCTGCTTGAGATCATAACGGAGGAGTGCATGGCCTGCGATCAGATGCTCATCTGGTGGTTCCAAACCAAGCTGGCCCTCATGATGGGCTCACATGGACACAGCGGTGGCAAGCACTCGAATACGCATTCGAATTCCACGGCATTGCAGCATGCGTGCAGCTCGCTATGTGATGAGATTGTCGCATTGTGGCGTTTGGCAGCATTGAATCCAGGCTTGGCGCCCGATGAGCGTGACATGTTGCATGCCCAGTTTACGGCTTGGCATTTGAAGATCTTGGATCGTGTGGTAAAGAGTCGCATGATGCCGCCATCATATTGGAGTAAACATCAACAGAATTCACGATCCGAGACAGAGTTATTCATTGGCTTTAAGCCGGCAATTGAGGCATGCTATTTGGATTGGGAGGATTATCCGATAGCGGGCGTCACGCACGCACATGATACAAATCCGATATACTACTCACCGTTCACATGCTTCAAGCATACGGATGCCAAGGGGGAGAACAGCAACACCGCCAGCCAATTGAATGCCACCCAAGCTCTAATGAATAATAACAAGCATTATAATTATTTTAGCGCATCCAGTGATCATGGTTTGCATTCTAGCGCCTTTAAGCAGCGTCCAGAGCGCACTGGCTATCGGGAACGTTTTGAGACAAGTGCAGCTGAACTCTTTGGTTCCCCCAATGAGCCACCGTCCATAAACTCTGTGCTGCTCCTCGCCAGAGTTAATGCCGCCTGTGGCATTGGCGTTGATCGTAATGCCATTGCCATGTCGGCCAATAATTCGCCACATCAACAGTTGCCCAGCGTGGCCATTGCATCCAAATCGAATGCGGTGACAGTGACACCATCATCGGGTGCAGTTGGAGCCGGAGCTGGTGGTGGGCCTGGAGTTAGAGCTGCTGGTGGTGGCGATGGCAATCGATCGAGTGCCAGCAGCGAAGGTTTCTGTGAGAATGATGATTTTGGAGGTGACAACAGTAGCAGTCACAATTATTGCACCGAACGGGCAGCAACTGTTGCTGGACAGAAATCGCTCACGGAATCCGACTCACAGAGTAGCTTTGATGCGGTCAAGGATGCCTCCACAGCTGGCGTTGGAGGAGTAGGAGCAGGAGTAGGAGTAGGAGGAGGTGCAACAGCTGCACTGCCTGTTCCTGGCACACAAGATTATCGGCAGCAGACAAGCTCCACGTCGGACACATCATCCGCCTCATCAGCTTCGTCATCGGCATCAACAGCCTCTGGGAGCAGTAATAGCTCCACATCATCAATGCTCAAGACGGCCGCAACAGCACAGCAGCAGCAACAACAATTGCAACAACAGCAACAACAAGTAGCACGTCGTCTGTCCAAGGATGAATCCTTTAGCAGCAGCAGCGATGAGTTTGTGGCAACTGGAGTTGCAACTGCAGTGGTAGCAGCAGCAGCAGCATCAGCAACAACTGGCGGTGATTTGACGCCAGTGCCAAGCACTTCAGCTGCAGCACGTGCTGCCTTGGCAGCAGCAGCAGCAGCAAGGATTACGCCAGAGCCAGCTGGGACAACAGCAACAGCATCAGCAATTGCAGTGCCAACAGCAGCATTGGCAGTAGCACAACACACAGCAATGGCAGCAACAGCAGCAGTAGGAGTAGGAATTGGAGTCGGATCAGCCGCAGGTGCAGCTGCAGCAACAGCAAAAGTTGCCACAGCAGCTGCAGCTGCTGCAATATTGGAGCAACCTTGCAGCAGCAGCAACATTGCCACACGCAACACTCTGTCCGGTGATAAGCCGCATATATTCTCAAATGTGCGTCCATCGGAGGATGCCTGGGACATATTGTTGGCCAGAGCGGAGGGATTGCACGCACATGGACATGGTCGGGAGGCCTGCATCTTGGCCGTGCGTCTCGCTGAGCAAATGTTGGCAAATCCGCCCAATTTGTTGATGGAATTGCCGCCAGCGCCAAAGCGTAAGGGCAAGAAACAGAATGTTAATCCCATATCGCATCAGTTGACAGTGGTGGCCTCATCCACGCTCTCCAAGTGCGCCTTCCTCTGCACGGTGTTGTCGGAGAATTCGGAGCATTATCATATTGGTTTTCGCATCTGTTTATTCGCCTTGGAGATGCCACGTCCGCCGGCGAGCACAAAACCGCTCGAGGTCAAGTTGGCCAATCAGGAGGCGGATATTTTGGCACTGTTGAAGCGTTTGCCATTGGGCATCGCCGAGTTGCAAGTGATTCGAGAGCGTGCCGAGCAATTGCGTAGTGGCACGTTCAAGACACGCGGCGAGGCGTTGCTTCCCATCAATTTGGCCACGTTCATTTTTGATGCACTTGTGACGGCCGCCACAACCAAATTCCCATCGACTGCAGCCGCGGAATTGGCCATAATGACGAGGCGAACAAACACGGCGGTGTATAAACAGCACAGCGAGGAGAACATGGGATTCGAGGCCGCTGTGGCCGCATTGGGTTTAAAGGCAAATGTCTCGGAGGCAGAGCATCCATTGTTATGCGAAGGGACGCGACGTCAACGTGGCGATTTGGCATTAACTTTGCTTTATCACTACAAAGATGAGCCGCGCAAGATTGCCAAGATAATGGAAAAGCTCTTGGATCGCGAGATTCATACGCTGCTCAAGGCGCCGCTGTTGCCCGCCTATTACTCCAGTCATCCGCCGGTGCGCACCCCCAGCCAGCAGCCCATGCGACGAGATGAGCATGAATATGCAGCAGGTGGAGGAGGTGCTGGAGGAACTGGTGGTGGTGGTGCACCCTTTAATCTATGCGAATTACTGCCCAATGATTATGGCAGCGTTGGTGGCAATAGTCGGCCACATAGCTCGACGAGCGCGGAGCTGGAGTTGAGCATGTGTGCATTAAGCATGGCCAGCAGCAGCAATCAATCCTGCAGCAGCAACAATCAGGCACAGAATCAGGGGCAGGGACAGGGGCAGGGATTGGTGACGTGCAGCACCAGCAGCAGCAGCAGCAATGCAAATAATCCAGCAGCAGCTAGTGCGGGAGCAACAGCAGCAGCAGCAGGAGCAACAGCAGCGGGAGCAGGCAATAGCGGCAACACAACCAGCAACAACAACAGCAACAGCAACACTGCCAACAGCAGCAGCAGTCGCAGCAAGGAGAGTCGCTACAAAGGCAAACGGGCTTATCCCTCGATACCCAATCAACCGTCAGAGGCCAGTGCTCACTTTATGTTCGAGCTGGCAAAGAATGTGCTGACCAAGGCTGGTGGCAACAGCTCCACATCGTTGTTCACTCAGGCGAGCACAAGTCAGAATCATCATGGACCACATCGTGCCCTGCACATGTGCGCCTTTCAACTCGGTCTCTATGCTCTGGGTCTGCACAATTGCGTCAGCCCGAATTGGTTGTCAAGGACATACTCCTCGCACGTCTCCTGGATACTGGGCCAGGCCATGGAGATTGGTGCGCCGGCGATAAGTTTTCTCATTGATACGTGGGAGGCGCATTTGACGCCACCGGAGGCAGCTGGCATGGCAGATCGTGCCTCACGTGGCTGGGATAGCAATATGGTTTATCCGGCTGCCGAGTTGGCATTATCCGTACTCCCGCATGCTGCCGCCCTCAATCCCAATGAGATTCAACGCGCCATCCTGCAGTGCAAGGAGCAGAGTGATCTAATGTTGGAACGTGCCTGTCTCACCGTCGAAACGGCGGCCAAGGGAGGCGGTGTCTATCCAGAGGTGCTCTTCCAGGTGGCACGCTATTGGTACGAGCTGTACACGAGGAATGCGCCCAACAATAGTGTCGGCGATTACGAGCAACATGATGATCAGCTAGAACATTCGGCGGCCAATTTGAGTGCTCTCATTGAATCCCACGAGTTGCAGCAGCAGCAACAACAGCAGCAACAACAGCAGCAACAACAGCAGCAACAGCAACAACAACAGCAACAGCAGCAACAACATCAACAGCAGCAGATGATGAATGCAGCAGCAGTTGGTGGTGCAGGACCATTGCCAGGTCCTCCCGTAGTCAGCTCAGCGCCTCAGCCCTTCCAGCCGGGCGTGGCCACATTGCAGCCCATGGGATTGGCGCCTTATGGCCTGCATACGTTCTGCCAGAGCATCTATGCGCATCATCATAGTCTCAGCTATCCACCTGGTCAAATGCAGATGTATATTTCGGCTGGACCACCGCCACCACCGCAACCACTGTACACGGGCTACTCACAACAACAGCCGCCGCCGCCGCCGCCAACACAGCAGCAACATGCGCCACATGGACAACAGCAGCAGCAGCAACAACCATTGGCACCACCAAGTGTGGTGCATGCACCACCACCGGGTCATCAGCCACCGCCAGCGTTTCAGGCGCCGCCTCCGGGCGCCTTTCAACCGCTGCCGCCGCAAGCGTATCAATCGTTGCAGCAGGGACCACCAGGTCCACCCATGGGTCCCATGGCGCCTGCCTATTATGGGACACCACCGCCACCGCCGCCCAATGGACCACCTGGCGGGGGAGTAGGCGTCCCATTGCGACAGCATCCAGCCCAACATCCTGCCCAACATCCTGCCCAGCAGCATGCCGTATATCCGTTTATGCAACAACAAGCACCGCCACCACAGCATCAACAACAGCAACAACAACAACAGCAACAACAACAGCAACCGCCATCACAGCCACCTGTGCGACAACGGCAACCACAGCATCAGTTTTCGTGAGTAACCCATGAGTATAAAATCATTGTTTAAACCAACGGAGGGCAGTTAGTGGCTCATGGAGCTAACCAGGTTCCTTCTGTTATATGTATTTACAATTTGTTGTCAATAAGTCGGCTTCTGCAACGTCGACTGATCTTTTTGTGTGCAGTTGACAACAAATTAAATGTACATTCCTGTCTTAGACCGAGTCTGCAAACCACAAAATTTATGGAAATGATTTGGTTTGACGACTCAAAGCGGTTTATTTTATAAATTTATAAATTTTATAAATAGTTTAACTTCATTTTATTATTTAAATAAGAATTATTATTTTAACTAGGATTAAAACCAAATCGAATATCGGTTTCAGTTACAATTTCGGTTATGCTAGAATTTAAGTTTTCGGTTATCGGTTATGCAAAATCTTGGAATATCGGTTTCGTAATGGTTATCGGTTTTTTATAAGTTTCGGTTTAAAAATACCGCTACGGTTTCGGTTCACAAAAAAAGTAAAAACTGAGGTTTTCGGTTGACTAAAATTAGAAGCTTTTTTCATTGTTTTACATAAATAAAGACTTAATGCTCTTTTTAGCCTGGAAAATAATGTTATCTTAATTCGTTCTGCATTTAAATTTTGTTCGATTAGAAAGTTTTGAAAATGTCGAATTTTTTCGAAAAATACAAAATTTTCTTAAAATTTCGAATTTTCAAAATGAAGCAAAATTTAAATGCAGACGAATTAAGAGATAAAATCAGGCTCAAATTTACATTGCGCATGAAAATTGATTGAATTTTGCCAAAGTTATGGCAGTTCAAAGATTTCAAAGTTGCTCAGTAGCTGCGACGTACAGAACCGAAATTAACCCTTATAAATGAATCGGTTACTAAACGGTTATTTCGGTTTGAAGATTTTCGGTACAGTGGAAAAACATTTTTTCGGTTACGGTTTCAGTTACGGTTACAAATTTCATTCGGTTTTCATCGGTTAAAGGTTACGGTTTCGGTTACAATTTTAATCCCTGATTTTAAATATAACTTTATTTAATTATTTATTTTTCGAACCGAACCTATTAATCAAAAACACTGGTTTGGGATCGGGTTCGGGTTCACGGAGTAAATAATATCAAGGGTTCGGTTCATGATTCGATTTGGGTACCCCAAAGACCAGTGTCAAACCAATGACATGGTTTAAATAAATACTAATTCCACGAATCGCAATTAAAAGTTATGAGTTTTAAAAAAATTAAACACGAAAGTTTATCTGGGTGCATGACAGATCTCAGATATACTTTTATTTGTTTGGATTGCGTATCCTAAAAAAGGGGGTTTTTTTTTTAAATATCGTCCGTCACGTCACGTCGGTCCGTTACCTTCTCAGAGACAAGAAGAGTTAGAAACAAGTATTTATTAGAAATCCGCACCGGTATATCGAAATAAATAACGATAATCAAGGAAAACATTTTAAATATACAGATAGAAATGCGGCATACACCAGATAGAATTGTTTTTTAAGTGTAGACGGACAGCAACAAAATAACATATCAAACCGAATTTTTAGATTCTTGAACAAATTAGCATTTTGGCAGATCACTGACTGTATGAAAACTGACTTAGTAGATAAATAAGTATATTTTTGATCGGCATCAACAGCCGAGTCAATATAACCATTTTCCTCTGTGTGCTCGTTTGTATGAACACCTTGATCTCGGAGGCTATTTATTAGAGCTAAAAATCAAATGTGGCTCACAGACTGTAGTGTTTTGCAAAAAGAACCACTACACCCACAGTGCTTTAGATAGAACGTGTTATTTTTGGGGTCAACTTTCATTTTATCGTTATCGTGGTAAACGTTCTTTTCTATTTGTATCAATTATGTATCTTACTAAGTTGTATCAAGATCTGATAATTATAACGATATTTGTTTCTGTTTTAAGATTTAAAGCGACACAAGCCGTTTACTGTCTTACTTAATAATTTTTTTTGTTTCAATAATATTTGAACTGATTCTCTTTTTAATTTGATTTTTTATCAACATAAGTTCAGGGTGTCTTTTTTTATACTAAAAATTGAAAAACGGTAATTTTTATTTTATAAAATATATTAAAAGTTAGAGTGATATTCGAATTTAATAATAAAAATTGAAATTTAATTATTGTTTTTAATTTGTATAATACAAGTCATAAAGTTAGATTAATATTAGTCTTTATATTAGTGATCAAGAAATAAGTTTTATTTAGAAAATTATAATCGTCCCCTAGCTAATGAATGCCCTATTCTTATCTTATCCTCTCCAGACCTACGCAGATGCGTTATCTCCTGGTTGCGTACAATGTGGGCATGCTGGCCATGGAGACATTGGCGCGACGTGTACATGATGATCGACCTCAGGCGAAATATGCAAGGAATCCACCTTACGGGGAGGATGTCAAGTGGCTGCTCAGGATTAGCAAAAAGTTGGGCAATCAATATCTACATCAGTTTTGCATCTGTGCTGTTAACTCGATTGTCAGTCCGTTTGTGCTGCACGATGTCGCCATCGAATCAGCCCATTATCTGGGTAGGAACAATCATCAGCTGGTCATGCAACATCTACGTTCGGCGTTGACGCCTCTGGTCCAAAAGTGTCAGCAAATGTAAGTAGCTTGAAGTTCAGTTGAATGCATGAAGTGAATCTTATACTTTTCTTACTTTCTATTTGCAGGTACATTCAGTGTATTCATCAGAAATTGTATCATTTGACACAGGGCGATTATGAGGAATTCGCCAGCATTGTGGTTGCTGCACGTGCCGCATTCCAAATCACACCGGAGGGCAGTGCACAGTTCAAGGATTGGTTGCAGTCCATCAAGCGGTCAGTTGATTAATTCACTCTTAAAGTACATATTTCATTTTCAAAAATATGTATATTAATTTATAGAAATTTGTATTGCTTAAAACGGTAAAAAACAAGACTGAAATTTTATTACAACCTTTTGATGTTATTATAATTTTGTCACGAAATGTGTAACACCTTCAGGGAGACGAGGCATAAAGTATATATATTCTTGATCATTCTTGATTCACTATAGCCATTTTCGTCTCATCTCTAGTTTTTAAGTTCATGACTGTACAAAAATTGTTAGTACTGCAAATAAGTTAGGTAACAATAACAACAAAATTAGACAAACTACAAAATTTCAAGCATAAATAGAAAAAATAAATTCCATGTTATGCAGATAAATTGGAACTGATCTTGTGAATAATGTGGCCTTTGGTCGCAATAAAATCTGCACATCGGGTCGATACTAAGGTCTTACATTTTGCCTTGAGAGTTTCGCTCTATAATTATTTCACTTAAGCCCAAAAGTCCATCATATTTTTCGGTTAAGCTTCAGAAGAGTATTTTTACAAGGCTGTGAACTAGAGATGGACACGGGATTCCTTTATGAGGGTCGTCCCGATCCAGTCCCGAAAGTATTATATAAAACAAATTTTTTGTAATGATTTTTACTTTGTTAAACAATTTTTTTTTTGTCGAATCGCATATTATTTAAGATAGTGGATCGGTCAAGTTCGGGTTCGCTGAGTAAATAATTTTGGTTCATGATCGGTCATGCTTGTGAGCTATGGATCGTTGTCTGTTTGGAAGACCTACAATATGGAAGTTTTTCTTCTTCATAATGCAGAATACTGGACAGATTTTTAGACAATTTATGTGATTTCCTCAAGTCAAACGTACATATTTTCTGATTAATTGTTTTTTAAATTCATTAATTGCAGCTCAAAGTCGTGCAAGAAAGAACTCTGGACACAGATCAATGCGGCGCTGCAAAGCAATTCTAAATGACAAAGACTTGACTCTTGCAATCTGATGACGGCATCGTCGACAGCGGCAACACCAGCAGCAGTAACAACAATTGCCGGCGTCGCTGCAGTTGCAAGTTGCAGCAACGAGGCGGCTCCACAGCTGCCAACGTCACAGGTGAAGGTGACGTCAACGCTGCCCAACAATGCAAGCAACAATGGCAACAGCAATGCCGTCAACAGCATCAGCAACAATAGCATCAGTAATAGCAATAACAACAATGATCAGACAACGGCACAGGCGCATCATCATCATCATCATCATCATCATCGGCATCATCATTTGCTGGAGACGCCCACAAGCAGTGCGGCAGTTGCAGCTGCCGTTGCAGCAGCATCTGCTGTTGCTGCCGCCGCCGCAGCAACAACAATAACACCACCAGCAGCCTCATCAACGGTGGCAGCACCACAAGTGGGACAAGTCTATGAGCGTTTGTGTCGGCCAACTCATGGAGTGGAGCAGCTACAACAACAACAGCAACATCGACAGCAGCCGCAGCAGCAACAACAACAGCAGTCAAAATTACAGCAGCGCCCAGTGTTGCCAGCACCACAACAGTTGCAGCAGACACTGCCGCTGGCGCTGCCACTGCCACTGCCAACAGCATCGTCGTCATCGTCATCATCGACGCCTGCCTCGGTGGGGATGGGGATGTCGATGTCGATGCCACCGCCAGGACACGGTTATCAGACGCTGCCTGCTTATTATCATCAGCCTGCACTGCGACCGCTGACGCATCATACGCATACGCATCCACATACGCATCCACATACGCGCCCGCATCCGCATGTGCATCCCCATGCGGGATATCACCAACTTCAACCGTTGAGCCATTACCATCAGCAGCTTTAACAACGTATCGTTGGCATTACCCGCGGCTGCTTTGCGCCTGGCGCGTCTCATGTTGCAGCTGCAACGCAACAGAACGAAAGATGAGGAGGAGGAGGAGCAGCAGCAGCAAGTGACGGCGACGGCTGTGGATACCGCTTTGTTGGCTGTGCAGCTGCATCAACCACATCTACGCCGTCTCTGCGGCATTAAGATGCCCCTGCAAATCTTACTCTTGCTACTCTTCCTGGGCATTTGCTTGCCACTGTTGCTGTGGCAGCTCTGATAGCGATCTGCCTTTGCTTCCCGTTTCCCCATTCTCCGTTCTCCGTTCAGCCCCTTGCAAATCACACCACCGCATTAAGTTCATGTTATATAGGTTTTCTCTTTGTCTACAAACATGCATATAAATTTAATTTTGTTTAATTTTATTAGAATTATAATTGTTAGGCATATTATTTCAAATTCACAAACAGCCACAACAACAACATCTTATGTGTGTGCTTTTTTAGACTGAGATTTCTGCCAACAACAATACACACACACATACACACTCATACACTCACATAAACACTCATACACTCACATGCAAAACTCACTTCAAAATGTGTTCAGTTAAATTAACGTTATTTTAGACATCTACTTATCAAATAGTTATACAATTAATTATAGCTATACATATATATTTCTATATAGATTTATATATGAATAACATACATTAAAAACATCTCTTTTTTTTTATTATATTTTTAATATTTGACTACGCTCTAAATTTATCCAAATTTTCCACTTTTCCCCGACATTATTTTCAATTTATCAACATACATTAAATAATATTATTTAAGCATATATTTTTTATATACGAGTATGTACACATTTAGAAATTGAAATGTAGTTAAGCAATTTTTAGGATTTTCAAATTTTTTTCTTTAAACTTCAACACTCACCGATCAACATAAATCGAAACAAAAAAATCAACAAAAACCGCAACAAAAAAATAATGAAAAATGTTTAATATATAATGTGGTATATTTACATAAAGAGCTCTTTTATATTGTTAAAAAATAAATATAAATTTAGTTTTTCATGTGCTAAATATTTGTCTAAGATGTTTTATACTAAAGAAATCTTAACAAATTTAACAAATGCAGGCACAGCATTGATTTTGGCCTTAATTGGTTATTCTAATATTTACAGCTAATTATGGCCAGATCGATGTTGTGCTCTTTAGTTAAATGAGCTTCTTTCGAATCTTTTGAGTTTTTTTTTATTAATAATTTTAAAACTTACACAAATATTTGGCGCTAAGAAAAACACATTTATTATTATGCTGAAAATCGAACAGAACGAAATGGAACAGATACAAAATAATAATATAAATATACATTTTTTTTAACATAATATAATTTTTAATTTATTGTAATTAAACATACAAACACATATTTTTACAATGCAGGATGCTAATTTGTTATGGTAAAATTACACAGATACTGTAGCAGCATAATTTGCTGAAAGCGCGCATGTCTGTATAATTTTGCCGTAAAGCAACATAACAAATTATTAAAATTGTTTTATACATACACTTTTTTAGTTACATTTAAAAATATATAAATATATATATTTTTTAATGCATATTTACACGCAGTTAGAATTGTAAAGTTGACAAAATGGAGCAAGAAAAATTTAGTAATTGTTTATTTTTGATTGAGTTTTATTTAGTATGCTTTATCGTATACATACAACATTTTTCTAATGCTAAATTCTTTTTATTTATATACAAAAGAAATGAAAATGAAAAAAAAACAGCAATTTTTGTATATACAAACAACACAAATGATAAGCAGTTTTGAATAAATATGGTTTTTTGGATTTATTTCAAAACGCAGATAAAAAAAAGAAAGAAACCAACAAAAAACGCAAGACACAAGAATTTAAAAGTTTGTTTTATTTTGTTTTACAATTTGTCGTAGATTTTGAATTTTGTTATTGTTATTGTTTACAGAGCTGTGGACAAGGCGTTGTATATCCTTTCATATTATTCCCATTATTATTTGCAAGCTACTCAGCTGACGGCCTTGCCACCGGGTTGAAAAGCGCACTGAGATCGCAGAATGCAAGCTGCAGTAGGAGAGCGCGAGAGTAAACAACAGAAATTCACTCATACATACACACACACACATACTACACACTTAATATGCACCCATGCATTCAAAGATATGAGTACAGCTATTTCAAATGAGAAACTGCCACTTTCTGTTAGTAACTATTAAATGAATATGTTATACATATGTATTTGAATTTGTATTTGTATGTAGTTATGTATATGGGTATAGACCCAAGTCACGCAAACTGAATGCACGTGGAGCTATAAAGGAATTGGGGAGGTAGGAGTTAAATACATACATACATATGCATGTAAATGTGTGTGTACATAGAAACTGTGGCTCAATCTCACTCTTTCCCTCCCTCTTCACAGTGCTTCATATGTATATGTATAACGCATTTAACATTCAGATAAAATAGATACCCTGTAAATATTAAAGAGAAAATACATATTTATAAAGTAAACAAGTCGCGCAGCGCATTTTGCGTTAGTCTTATATAAATATTGTAACTCTTTTTGTGTTTTTTTAAATAAATATATATGTATATATGTATGTATGTATACACACAGATATATGCATATGTACATATGTACATATATATATTGTAATAAAGAAAAGAATAAAAATACAATATATACATACATATATAAATAAATGCATGCAAATAAATTACATATACACACACATACATACATGCATATATAATTTACAATTATATTAATATGAAACTTAGTGAATTCTGTAAGCAATCGCGTAAATTGTACATTTTTAAGTAGAAAGTTTTTTTACAACAAAGAGGAAACAAATGGAGACAAAATAATATAACTTTACATGCAGCTATTAAAAAGCAAACTTGCAATCTGTATAAAAAAAATGTAATAACTATGAGAAAAATGAAAAATATAAGCGACACCAGTTTTTAAATTATGCATACAATACATATGTATACATAAATACTTGAATATATATAATAATATATTTATGTATAATGATATAATATCAAATTATAGAGATCTAGCAACATAAATATATATATGTATGTATATGCATATAGTTGACTTTTTCCATGAAAAAAAAACAAAAACACAAGAGTATTAAAAAAAGCAGTGAATAACAGCGTTTGTTCAATATTATATAGAACAAGAAATATTTGTACAATACATATACATACATACATATATATATATATACACATAAATATATGCATACATCCATACATTCAATACACGAATCCAGACTATAGCTAAACCAAATACGTGCATCTGTAAGTATGAGTACATAGACTTTCAAATATCAAACATTACAGTACATTTAACAATCGCATGTTATCGAAATTTCCAATACTGTTCACTATATAGTTTAGCTTTCCCATTATTTAAGTAAAAGCAATTAAGTCCGAAATTAAAGCATTCTTTTTGGGATTCCATCGGAAAATGAAGTACGGTCCAAGAGTTTTCATTTGTTTTGCTTTTATTACATCAATTAAATCTTTAAATTTACCATCTACCATTTGGCGTTACTAACACTAATTGTTCAGAAACCGTTCTAATTCGAAATGCATTTTCAAAGAAAGATTAATTTTTTAAATTTTCGATAATTTCATAGAATGCTTAGATAATTATCAACTAGTTCAACATTGACCTGTTAACAAACGTTTTTCTGAATTTTTTTTTTGATTTTAAACATCTTATAAACAGTTTACTTCTCACATATTACGTTGAATATTTGTTGAGTATTTCGCTGAATTCAAGAAATGCATTTAAAAACTTGCAAGTTTGTAAATAAAAAAAAAAATGCTGCCAATTTACCCGCCTGCCAAACGGCGTCCAAACTACCCAACAAGTTCGATATAAAATCATCTAATAATCATTTTTCTTAGATATATTATTGTGTAATGCTATTCGAAACGTAATTTTAACATATCTGTGGCTTTCATTTTCTTCTAAGTTTGCCTTTCACGATAAATTCTTTTTGTTTAATTTGTATTCTTCAGGCTTGTTCAAAATTATTCACACATATTTCACAGAAAAAAAGTAATCAAAAAAACTAGGTCATTGAGTGTGGAACAGAATAACAACCTTTTTAAGAAAATTACTCTCTTTGAGATTGGAACTCAATCTATTCAAGTAAATTTATGTATGAGAGTGTAAAATAGTATCTCCACAGTTTTATGTTTCTATGGGATTGTTTAAGAAGACATGTGAGTTGTTAATGTAACTGATAAATTTTAGTTCATTTGGTGCATATTTACGAACAGTAGACATCGATTTTACACTACATAAAAAGATAAGTAAATAAAAAAAAAACTAAAAATAAAAATAAAAGAATAGAAAGGATTTAGCTTCTAGACAGCCTACTTATGGGTGTGCCACACTATTGAACTTACACTTTCTAAATTTGTGAAACAGAACTAGAATATTGTTTGGAAATTGCACTGGAGGAAAAGATTTCAATCTTTCGATATGCCGACTTAAAATATCAAGTATACCTGTTTCATATTCCATATTTCACATCAATATCGATTGAAAGTTTTGCCAAAATTGGGACGAATGCGAAAAAAGGAACAGGTCTATGCTATGCTTGACACACAGATACTCACACACAGAAACTCACACACCGACACACTGATACACCCAATTGCAGCAGTTGATGTTGATATATTGTTTATTTACATGGGCAGCCACGTCAACCTTAAATAATTTAATGCATATTTGAATAGAAGCAAATTGTGTAAACATAAAGAATTCATAGAAATACTATATCTATATACATACATAGACATTGAGAAATACATAAATAAAAAGATACTTAAATATTTAGCTACATATATACATATGTATATTGGGGCTGATGCCAAATAGTCGCTTCCAAGGAGCAACCGATCTGAATCAGCCCTCTATCGCATATATGTATGTATGTACTTACTATGCATGCCTAATATACAATATACAACATATATAAATATATACATAGATATATGTGCACACATATATACATATATATTTTATTTGGACCGCCAGCGAACAGATCGAATATACATACATACACTTTAAGTTAGAGATCATTTCTGTTTCGATCTGTTCGTTTTGTTCGGATCCATAGTTAAGTCGAAATAAAGCATTACCTCATACTTTAAATACTTATGATAACAGTTAAACGTAGAACTCTATGCATATGATACGAGTATAGGCATCATATATATATATATA
Organism: Drosophila kuntzei; assembly: GCA_035042165.1. Lineage (NCBI taxonomy): Eukaryota > Metazoa > Arthropoda > Insecta > Diptera > Drosophilidae > Drosophila > Drosophila kuntzei. The sequence goes on from JAWNLU010001850.1 coordinate 129,483, forward strand.
CATACACATATAAATATATATAAATACTTATATATATATACATACTTTTTTTCTGGTAGCAATTGTCAACTGAATAGGATTTTTGAATTTATTTAAGTATTTTAAAGAAATTGTTCGTTGTAAAACAGAAAGAAACGAAAATGAAACTTAAGAAATTGAACAAATTGGTCCAGAGTCCCTTAACCCCAAATCCCGTTTATCTACCAAATACCCATCTATTTAATGCAAATATACATATACATAGATATTATATACATATATATATATATACACATTTATATATATGGTAATATTATTTCGATTGTTCTTTGCTATTTGTACATTTGGGCACTTAAAAACTTCAAATTAAAAAATAACTTAAATGAAATAAAATAACAGCTTGCTAAATGAAATTATAGAAACCGCGCAAAAGTTTATCATACAAATAAAAAATAAATGAATGAAACGACGTTATTTATACATGCATACATACATATATACGCCTAAGGAAACATGAGAAAAAATCACTATTATATACAAAAAAAAAAAAAAAAAATTACAAAAAATAAACCAAAAAAATTTACATACATACATGCATAGAAATATATATGCATACATGTATATATTCGTATATGTATATATGGGCATATTTATATGTATATTATACACAATACTTATTTACATTGCAACTTTTAGCGTTTTATTCGAAAGTAATGAATATCAGTAAATCGAAATTCAAAAAAATCCAGAAAAACAAAAGTAGATGTGAGGAAAACGCTAAAAAAGTGTTATTTTTAACTAAACAAGAAACCAAAAAAAAAAAAAAAAACAGAAACAAAATTAAATAATATTTATACAGAAGAACAAGCAAATGCATGTTGAAAGTTATAGGAAGGAAAAAAGAGATATAATTAAATAAAAAAAGAAAAATGCGCATCAAGCATCTTTTACAACGCTGTAAATGTCAAGCATGTAAGTTAATGTAGAGAAATAATTCATAAATATTTTTGATTTTATTTTCAATTTTTCGTCATTTCTCCATCTTAATTTTTTTGCTTTGCATTCAGTGCGAGTTTTCCTATTTTTCCCGCCCAGCTAACCAAACGATCAAAGCTTTAAAGAATCCACCCATTCAGTCACACTCTCTCTCTCTCTCTCTCTCTCTGTATCCCGCTCTACATCTCTCCTTCACACAGCTAAAAAAAGTGCTTTAAAATTTCATAGCTTACCAAAAGAAATTAAGAATTAAATAAAAGAAAACCATATAAATTAAACGTAAAAAAACAAAACTCTGCCAAACAATGCTAAACAATGAATAAAATTTTCTTATTTGATAATAGCAACAAATTGAAAACAGAAACCAAAAAAATATACATATATATATATGACTAACTAAATATACATAAAAAACTTCATAAAACATGAATTGAAAACGCAAATATTAAAAACATAAATGAAATGCTTATTTTATATATTCAAACATACAACAATAAACAAAATGACCATTCAAAACTTAATAAATTATATACATTATATATGTATATATAAAGCAAACAAAAAATATCAGATATATATACATAATATATATGATTTTAAATGGTGTTAAAACAAAATTAAGCAGATGAGACAATTTTTCAAATTTTAATAGTTTTCAATGGATGCAGCCGAGAAACAACTAAAAATGCGCATTATTATTAATTGATTTAATATACAATGTATATATATGTATACGTATACGTATATACATATATATCTAATATTAACAAAAAAAAAAAAAACAAAAAACGAAATATATAAAATGAAACTTAATATACACAGTAAAAAAAGAGAAACAAAAAAAGAACAAGCGAAATACATTTTAAAACAATGAAACAAAAAAAAAACACTCGAATAAAAAAAAACAAAAAAAACATAAATTTAACTGTTGTTTTGGTTGGTTTGAGAAATTCAAAATTCTTTTTTAATTCAACTTTTGAATCACAATCATGAAAGCATACTTCTAGGATCCCTTCGTGCGACAGAGATAGCGCTCTGCTCCAATATGTATGCTTTGTCTATTCTCGCAGAAGTGCAGCGTAAGTAGAATTGATGCAGAAAATGGAAACTAAGCAAGGCTGCAAACCACTGAAATTTTGGTTCGGTTCGATGGTTCGAACTAGAGATGGATCGGGAAAGAAATTGCTTCCCATCCCGTCCCGAAATCAAATTCGCTTTTCCTATCCCGATTGGCCCGAAAAATTTTGTGTCTACCCCACGGGTCCCGACATTTTCCCAAATTTTTTTCCAAATAAGTGTGTATATATTTTTTTTTCTTAAATATAATCTTACTTTAAATTTAAATTTTTGTTTAAAAACAATATTCTCTCAAAATTTTTTCCAATTAATCGAGTTCTTCTCTCGTCCAAATGCTCCCATTTATTGCACTTGCGATATTTCGTGCCACTAAAAAATGCAATCGGTGGGTAATTTCGATTGTTTGGGTCCCGACAGGAAAATGCCGATCCCGACGCCCATCTCTAGTTCGAACCATAGCTTAACCGCTTTATATAACGACTGAACCCAAGGCTTGGGTGCGAGCCTTAGTTTAATTTAATGCAAAAAAAAATATTTTTATTGTCTTCTTTTTTCCATGATTTTTTAAACAAATTATATTTTGTATTAAAAAATATTCGAATTTTGTACATAATCCCACTTAATTAAGTTATAAATATAACTTATTATTTTGTCAGTTTTTATTTGAAGTCTTATATTTAAGAAAGTGGCTCTGTCTCGCGTTCGCAGAGTGAATAGTTAGAGGTTCGGTTCATGATCCGGTTCGGATTGCTTAAATATCGAAACGAACCGGCTCTGCAAGGTTCGGTTCAGAACCGATTTGCAGCCTTGAAAATTAGATATGTACGTAATGGTGACAGAGCTTCAATCTTCTTCCTTTCGCTGATCCGTGCATTTTTTGCGATGGCCGAGCTGAAAGCACAGGTGACACGAGACACAGGCGACCTCAATGTGCCGAAGTCTTGGCTGTTGAGAGAGAAAATGGTTCAATGGTGGAGGTCGATATTTTATTTTCATTGTAAATTGAGCTGAAAAGTTAATTTAATTTGCAAATCTATGCTAATTATTTTCAGGCAGCTTTATTTTTGTCTTGGCAGCTTGCATTTCTTTTGCGCAGTGTGATCAACGATGTTCTAAAGTTCGACCTTTGCAATCTAAATTAGCACTCATGTAACGTCATCATGAGTTATAAAGCTGTCAGCTTTGGTTGCCGTTTCTTCGAGAGTAAGCTTAATGCACTAAATATGTACATACACAAACTGAATTGAATAAAATACAACAACAATAGATTAGCAAGGATTGTAACGGTTTGGTTTTTTATTAAAACTTTGATGAATAGGATGTTTTCGTTTACAATATATTTGTTTTTTTTCCCTGCAAAAATAATATTTAATAATAGAATTGTTGAAATATACACATACAGTTGCGAAAAAAATAATAGCACCACTATGATACTTTGCCTTTCGGCTCGAAAAACATATAGTTGTGGCTGCGATTTTTCCAAAAATGTATTTTTTATATATTGCTTAGAATATCTTATATTTAGTTTTTTTTAGAATGGCTGTCAATATTTCATTTTTAATTTTTTAGGGAAAAGGGGCTTAAGCAAAATTCGTTTGAACAGGTGAATCGATACCACGGCGTTGTACAGGCGTTATTGCCAATAAAGGCAACCCAAAAAATTTTAAATTTATAGAATAATCTTTGCTTTAATACATTAATACCATTCAGTAATGAATTTGTTGTAGATTTGAATTTTTAATAATTTTAAGTGAATAATTGAAAAATGGGCTATTATTTTTTTCGTCCGTTTTCTTGACTTTTTTTTTGTCAAATTTTCTTAAATAAGTTGAAAACCTTAGATAAATCTAAGATTTTTTTTTCATTACTCATTAGAATTAGGCTTTCCATTTATTAATACATATGTATGTAAATTTAAAACTTACAAATGTGATAATGACACGTTTGGAAACATTGGTTAAGAAGGAGGTGCTATTTTATTTTTCGCAACTTTATCTATATGGTGAGTACTTTGTACTTGCATTTTGTATACTATTTTATCGAATTGTCTTTATAAGATATCGCCTCGAGCACTTTCAGTTTTAGATATACTCGGAAATAAAGAAAGAAATAAAAGATGATTTTTTTTTTGGTATATGGTTGAAAATAATTGCATATACATATTTATATTTGGTTGCTTCATAAGTGAACAAAACCAAAAATGACAACAAAATATATGTGTGCATATATATATTGTATTAATAATAATAATTATCATGCAATGTATGTATATAAATTTGTGCCTAAATTTCTAGATACTAGAAGCTGGTAGAACTAAAAAAAAAATGTTTGTTATATTTATATGTTGCTAAAACTAGGACTAAGTCTAGTAAAAAAATTAACATTTTACATGTGTAAATATAAATATCTTTGTGAGTGCTTGTGTTGGTGCTTGTGCGGTAATTAGGATCTAGGACAGGTGGAAACGGGTGCGGATGCGGAAGTGGAATTGGATGATGAATGCCGCACTCAAACGGACTTAATCAGACGATCCTGCCTCTCAAACATTTTCGTCTTGTTTGCCAAAGTATCTGGCGCGGTGGCAATGACACCATTTGTGGTAAGAGCAGCAGCTGTCGCTTCGGCGGCACGTGCCTGCAACTGATCCTGGGTGAGGGTGGTGAGACATTCGCGGAATGCGAGCAGAAACTCATTGGCATTCTCATGGTTGAAGCACATTGGAGGCTTTAGCTTGATGACATTATCATTGGGTCCATCGCTAGAGACGAGCACCTTGTGCAGTTGCTTCATGCGATTGACCACCCAGTGGGCGGCCTTGGTGTCCGGAATACGTGCATCCCGATCACTGACCAGCTCAATGCCCACAAACAATCCCAAACCACGAACATCGCCAATGCAATCGAACTCCTGTTTCAATTGACTGCACTCACGCAACAGATAATCACCCAGTTGATGGGCATTCTGCTGGAGACCCTCCTGGTCGATGATGCGCATTACGGCATTGGCGATGGCACAGGACACGGGATTGCCGCCGTATGTATTGAAGTAGGCCACTCCCGTGGCATGGAATGCCTGGGCAATCTCTGGAGTTGTGACCACTGCACCAACTGGGTGGCCATTGCCCATGGGCTTGGCAACGCACACAATGTCCGGGATAACACCCTGCGTCTCAAATGCCCAATAGTGGCTGCCCACACGACCGAATCCCACCTGCACCTCATCAGCAATGCACAATCCTCCAGCATTGTGCACGGCATCATATACTCTCTGAAAGTAACCGGCAGGTGGCAGGATCTGTCCACCACAGCTCTGCAGACTCTCCGCAATGAAGGCGGCCACGCCCAGTCCCTTGGCCTGCTGACGCTCGCAGATGTCCGCAATGGACTGGGCATAAAGTGCCCCCAAATCCGCATTTGGATACATCTTATCCGTGATCTGGCCACCATAGATATCTGGGCAAGGTGCTACGTGCACATAATCCGGCTTCTTCTCGCCACCGGGCTGATTGAACTTATACGGCGAGATCTCCATGACGGACTGCAAGTGTCCATGGTATGCACTGCAAAAAAGGAGAAATCATCAATTGAAGCATGTGATCTCTACAAGATTTTTGGGATTGATTAACTCACTGGTCCAGCGTGATTACATCCTGACACTTGGTGTAGTTGCGTGCCAGTCGCAAGGCCAAATCATTGGCCTCCGATCCGGAGTTGACAAAGAAACAAACGGACAACGATGATGGCATCTTGTTGGTCAATGTCTTGGCACACTGCACCAACTCATCGTGGAGGAAGCGATTGTTCGTCGAGATGGTGGCCATCTGCAAGGCGCCAGCACGCACCACCTCCGGATGGCAATGACCCACTGTAAGTAAGAGCAAAGAAAATACCATAAATTCATAACTGAAAGTTTGACAAATGAGTTATAATATTAAATCACTGCGGACGGCAGTCCGCGTTAGTGACGAAAGCACCACGTAGTGTGCAAAAGTGACTAACAATATTATACAGGAAGAATGGAAGATTTGCTACGAATGTCCGAGCAGATCGAGTTATATACCGATCGAAAGGTATAGTCTTAACTTAGAAAAATGCATACTAAGACTTTGATATCTCAAATGGTTCATGAGATAGGGGGGTGTAAGTGGGTGGTGCAAGATTTTAAATGATTGCAGCGGATGGGGCCGCTGGAGGTTTTCAGTAAAATTAGTTTTGTTTTTATTATTCTTATCAAAAATACGCTTCGAATGATACCTTAATCGTCCAAATCCGACAACTGGTTCCAAAGATAATCAATTTTGAAATTTTCAGTGAACTTTCCAAAATGAAAAAAAGGTCAAGAATGTTGTCCGTTGGTTTGTTTGCATCAAAGCGTTGATAAATCTTTTGATGAGGAAATATTCCTTATCGGAAAACTAAAAAATTTGTTCTACGACTTTTTGAAAAACACGCTAGGTTAGCGGGAAAACGGAAAAACCCGCGAAAATTAAGCCTCATAGTATCCAAACCACAGAGCAGATATGTTCTTTATATCGATGGAAAGGTATTTTTGGGGGCTTGAATATTTTCTAGCAAAGTGCTCAGGTAAAAAGCTACAGGTGAAAAAAGGTTTTTTGATTTACACTTTGGAGATTTATTCGAAAACGGCGCCAACGATTTTTATTAAATTTCAATATGTTGTAAAACGTAAAATTTCGCGTCTTTTGATGTATGATTCAAAAAAAAAGTTTGGCATTCGGCACAATGCGCAAAAAGGTAACAATTATTTATATCTAAAAATAACTTTTATGCGCAGTGCCGAATGCCAAACTTTTTTTTTAATAATTTATATACTAATTTAATTTAATATTGTTCTTCACAAAATTGTATATCATAAATTTTATGGCATGCAGAGGGTTTCGTCACTAGACTTTTATAAATAAATTACAACCAAGTAGGAGATACTCTTGAATACTTAGTCAAAAGATTGCATACTTTTAAATGTCCGAAAAGTGGGCAGTTTTCAAAAGATACACATCCGGTTAGTCAGCAATGGAATAATCAATCTTTAAAATTCACATATGTATGTATATGTATTTTTTGCATTATTAAAATAGTTTAACTCAATGAATCTCTAAATTTCTTATTTTTAGTTGTTTTCAGAACCATTAGCAACTATGTTATAATAAAATTAGTTTTTTATCAAAACAATTAATAAACAATATTTTTTTGAAATCAGGATACAGCAGGAAAGAAATCTAGAAATAGTTGCATTAGATTAAATACATATAAAAAAAATGTTGTCCTAAAGAGTTTTAGAATCTATAAAATATCTGAAGTATTTGTATTATTTCTGGTGCTCTACATTTTTCAAAAACTAAAATATTTTAAATTAAAAAAAAAATATTTTTTTTTAAATCAATCTGAAAAAATTAGTAAATAACTACAACCAATTAAGTAAGCTCTAAAATATTTGGTGATTTTTATACCCAAAGCGCATTAAAAATGGGCAAAATAGGCTATAATGTGTTTCAAATGTATATGTAATTTTAAATAAAATTGTTAAGCATATACATATGTTATCTTTCAAAAAGAAACAAAACAGGGTCAAATTTGTAATTCAGTCGTAATCGTTACCTTTCCAGGTGGGCCCAACTAAACCAACATACCTAACTCGAAGTACGTAACTCACGAGTCATTTTGTAGTTTATCAATTTAACTCGTAGTTCGAAACAATATAAAAATAGAGTTTGTCATGGTCAAGTGGCTGTCTGGGCACGTTTTATCAACACAACAAACATCGAGGCAATTGGACATATGGATCGCGTGCGCTTCACGTGATTCGAGAGGCGAGGGCCAAACTCCCCGAAAAAACGATTATAATATAAAAAGAAAGAAGAACTGAACGTAATCAGTAGAGAGACTCGTAAATCCGGACCAGCCCAGCCAGGAATGACACGGCCCAGTTTATCACGGTGCGGCCTCGATCCAGGGGCCCGAGACCGGGTCCGAACCCGTTTATCTCTTGCCCACTGCTGATGTCGGGGCCTGAGTCTCATTTTGGACCCGGGCCTGTCTCCGCTTTGCTCACTTGTCAACGCCCCAAGATGCATTGCATTTCTGCCGCTACACACATGTCGTTGATGCGCAAACGTTATATATTTACTATGATAAGGTCCGCTCATTTTCGAATGATCGGAATGGGATGCGACTACTGTCCGGACGAGTCTGGACATAACAGGGCACCAGTTGCTGAATCGTACAGTCGCCCACACTATAAAATCATGTGAATTTGTGTGCTTATTTTTAGGCGTACGACTATTTAGGTAAAGCTTGTGATTGCGCCGTTCATGAATTGCCACACTATTCAGTACAATTCGTGTTTATTTGATGAGAGCGAAATTTGTTATTCTAATTATGATTAGCTTAGAAGATTTACGTGGAATAACTGTATAATATTGTAAATCACCTAAATTTTTGAAACAACATTCTAAGTAATTTTAAATTTAATATTGAAAAAATTATCAAACATACAAATATATAAAAATATATAAAATTTTGAATTAAACATAAAAACATTTCCAAATAAGCATAGCAACAGTTTGAATTTAACATAAATATAATTGTTAAATAAATAGTTTGGTTTTCTAAAAAGTAAGTAAATTAGCAAATATTTAGAAAATTGTTTATTTACAAAACAAATAAAAAATTTTACAAAAATAAATATCTGTAATTTTTATATATGTATTTGTATGTATACTTTTCGCAGTTTTGATTAAGTTTGAAAATCTACGGCATAAGAGAAAAATTTTAAAAAATGCCAAAAACTAAATAGAACAAGGGGCTCCGCCCCTGCTCGTTTCGCTCGCCTACCCCCGGCTCGCTTCGCTCGCGATACAGTCGACCATACTCGACTGTCGGAGACCCCGTACTTGGTATGAAAAAAGCAAAGACTGGTGAAAATTAATTTATATTTTAGTTAAGCATTGATTCGTCGTAGGGTTTTATATTTAAAACCATTGTAAAGTCGAATAGACATATGTGTTAGAGAGAGCGAGACGACAATATGTGTATTTCCAAGATCGGTTAAGCACACGCATACACACATATGTAAGCACGAGCCAAAACAAAACAATTTTCTAGATTAGCATTTATAAATATGAGCATGCCGGATTATAAGCACGACAAATAGCTAAAATCAGCTGAATTTAAAAAAGGAGTTGACACAGCCGGGATTTGAACCCGCAACCCAATATCAAAATAGGATTAGAAAGTATGGGGACTCAACCCATTGAGCCATCATCTAATATATTTCAAAATTGCTTGTGAATTAATCTTATTGAAAAATTAATTAAAAATTGTATAATAACATCAAATGTTAATGTATATGTCAATATAACATCAATAAGACATGACAATATAACATTAATAAATAATAAAAAAAAAAAAACCATTTGCCCGAGGCAAGACTCGAACCTTCGACCTGCGTGATAGCATAAAATTAGATGAATTCAGCGACTTAGCACAGTACGCCACGGAGCTCTGTAACATTTATCTGCCAAATTGCAGCTTTGTTAACAGCATTTTTCAGCTATTAATTTATGATTATTGCCAACCCTCACACAATTAAACAGCTTAACTTATTATTTTAATATCTTCGCTATTTACCGTCCGATCGCAATGAAATTTTCTACACAGATCGTGGACTATTTACGCTTCATCTGTGGAAATGCAGTTTCTCGCTTTCAAATTGTTCTTGTAATTTAGAAATTAAATTTTAAATTTGGATTTTAGGGCGTTAAAGGGGGCGTGGCAAAATTCTAAAACAAACTTGATCTGCTTGCAATATAGATGAACCTAGATACCAAGTTTGGTGTCTCTAGCTCTTATAGTCTCTGAGATCTCGATTTTCATACAGACGGACGGACGGACGGACATGGCTATATCGACTCGGCTGTTGATGCTGATCAAGAATATATATACTTTATGGGGTCTGCCACGCCTCCTTCTGCCTGTTACGCACATTTTTTTTAAACAAACTTAATAGACCCCTGTACTTTTTTTTAAGTACGGGGTCTAAAAATTGAGGTACAGTGAAAAATAATAGATTCTCAATATACATATGTATATTTAACGTATAGCAATTACTTTTATTACATAAGTTTGCTTTTTACTCGCTTTTATAGTTCTGAATATTTTGTTGTCGTGTGTAAAATTTTGCCAATTGTTGCTGTTGGCTTTTCGCAACCTCTTCGTATATTATTATTATCTATGATTGTCTGTTTCTTATTTTGTTATTGTGTGCCAATGTATGCGTTTGACCGTATTTTCTTTAAATCTATACAAGCCCACACACATACATACATACTCTCATACATATGTAGAGTGTTTTTCACGTTATCGTGCACAGAATTTTCCACTCGCAACGGACGCCAGCTGATTGCTCAGTTTGTTAGACTCGAGCAAATATTGAAAGTAGACTATGAGCACAGACAGACCGACAGAGAGACAGACAGGCAGACCGACAGAGAAACAGACAGACAGACAGTTAGCCGGACAGTTGGACAAAGTGCGTAGCACTGAGAGTTAGTTAGTTAGTCTTGTTATTGCTGTTATCTCAAGTACATTTCCACTCGGCACGAGACGTTCACATGTTGCCAGCTCACAGGCCAGTTTCAGGCCAGTTCGGATCGGTTCCATTGCTGATAAGAAGGCAACTATACGGATAGTCACATAGAAAAGTAGCACGAGATCATAAGTAGTATAATAACGTGGCGATTGAAGAGCGCACGACAATGACGACTATGATGATGATGATGATGATGGTGATGATGATCTCAAGTTTCATAATAAACAACAATATATTGTGGACGCTACACGTGCACATGTTGTCTTATCACGTTTTCAAATACAAGTTAATAGTTTTGACGATGACTTCACAGCAGAGCTTGCAAATAACAGTCGACCGTTTTTCCCCTTGCACGTGCACGGTCGCTCTCGCTCTGAGCAGAACACTTTGTGTCTTTTCGTTTTTGTTTTCGGTTGAGTGTTATCAGCTGAGTCATTCGGGTTACGCTCTTTCAACAACCACTTTTAGCAACCGATTTCCCCAAACGGTCGCACTGTGTGACTCAGAAGATGAGAAACAACATGAAATGCTCAACGCAAACGGTATTTACCTCTATAAATTGTAGTGTTTTTGGTACTTTGTAATGAACAACATCGCAGTAAAAAAATTAAGCAAAACAGAACAACAGAACTTGAGTCGTAAAAATTTGAGCGAAAGTGGTTGATGAAACAACCACTTGTGCAGATCTCTGATACACGCATACAAACGCAAAAGAGTTTTATTTTCTTCGAGCGCGACCAAAAAATTGGGGAATAACCAGAGCAAAAAAAAAAACGGTTGTTGTGAGAAGACCGATTTAAACGGTTTATCTCGGTTGCTTTGCTCAAAGTGTTGGTAAACAAGAGTCATTTTCGGACAACGAAAAACAGTCGACTGTTATTTGCAAGCTCTGCTTCACAGTAATCTCATTGTTATTGAGTTATTGTTATGATAGTATCACGTTTACATTAACTGCCCTTATATAACATACATAAATAGCCTCGGAACTTGAAATTGAATTGAAATTGTTTTCAGTAATAAATTTCAAGAAATAACAACTTGATTGTGACACAATTCGAAATGTTGTTAATCTATGATGATTATATTGATATTTGTTGTTTAATAGATAGTTGTCAATATGCGTTGTGAAATTAAAAAGTGCATATTGCATTCGTTGCATTCTGTTGTCACTGTTGTCACGGTTGTCACCGTTGTCACCGTTGTCACCCCCCCCCCCCCCCCAGCCGTCCACCTTTATTAGTCAAGCGCCTTATCATCAGCTATAATTTTAGTACAGCCCGAAATAGTCTCTATAAATAGTTAACGTGCCGGGACATCAGTGAGACCTTATCGGACAATGTTGGGAACAACGAACCATGTACTGTTCTCGCTTATCAGCATTATTTTTTTAATAAATGCTACTTTTGCACTTTATGCTAAATCAAGCAAATTGATTCGAAGAAAGTGTTGAGTATTGGTTTTCAATGAAAAAGCAAATTTGTCCAAAAGTAGCCAAAATTAGCCAAGTTTAATTAATAATTAGTGGATAATACTGCATTAACAGAAGAGCATTAAATGATCTTAACAGTACACCATAGTGCTTAACAGCAAATGTTTGCACTACTTGCCTTACATCAGTTAACAGCTCTGATTACTGTTAAGTGGAATTTAAATGGAAATTTCCGCTAAAAACCAAAAAATGAATAACAGTGTGAGCTTTTATGTGCGCCTGAGCTCAGTTACTCAATCTGTAAATTGGCGAATTGCGCGCACGTCAATCTTAGTTATTGTTGTTATTATTATTTTGTTATTGTTATTATTATGGTTTGTGTTGCCCTAAGGAGACGTCAGAGTATCTTTCTTAATCACAGCTGCTGTTACTGCTTTGTATCGCCGTATGTGTCGGGGCCCGAAATGAACTGCCAGCATCTAATAGCCGTAGTACTCGTATTACGTTCATAGGCCGGCCCCGGCCCAGCCCAGTGATAAGGCTGACTCAGTTTTTGCGCCAGCCCCACTCGAATCCACTTGAATCAAATCACGAAAATATACAACACAACACAGCACAACACAACACAACACAACACAAAAAAACGCTGCTCAATCGGGGCCTGAACATGCCGCCGATGTCTGGACCTGATGTGTGTGCTACATGTGGGGGCAATCTTGAACTTGGCACACAGTCTGACCGAACCTGTGCACCGGTTAGCGGCCAATTGCGGCCGATTGGCGGCAAATTCGCCATAAAGTCGACATGATTGCCAGTTCATAAAAATTATTTAAAATATAAAAATAATTCTTCACAAATAAATAAAACATATTTAACCAAGATACTCAAAATCAAAAATTTATATTCGTTTGACGGGTAACTTTTCGCTTCAAGTGCAGGCCGTTAACCGGGGCATAGGTGCACGAATATTATCAACATCATGCATCCACTTTCATTTCCCTTATCTCCACTGCAGTTTGCAACGAACGTACAAATTGGTAACCGAGTCCGTCAGTCAGTCGGTCATACGTAAGCATTTCTATCAGCTTATATTAAATAATTATAGTATTGTTATGATTTGCGATTATTGTGTGTGGACGTGGAATCTGGACCCGGGCCTGTCACTGACGAGCCCATTCCATCGGGCCCCGGTCCCGGGCGCCACAGAATAATCCACAAAAAATATTATTTGGAAATATACAAATTTATAAAAAAAATATGAAGCTTTTTATAATTATTCTTAAGTCGGGATTTATTAAATGTATGTATGTGTGTATATAGGGGTGAACTTACCATGTGCCACATTATTAATGCAGTCCAGATAGCGTGTGCCCTCTTCATCAAACATGTACTGACCCTGTCCGCGGACAATTTTCAATGGATCAGACCGATAAAAGAGTTGGCAGGCTTGTCTGTATTTTTTATATTTTTTATTTAATTTATTTTTTTTTTCGTGGTAATAGTTGTTGGATTTTTTTGGGTGCAGGTTTGTTAAGTGCATTGAAAAGAGAAGCGAAAAGAGAAAAAATTTGTTTGTTTGTGTGTGTTTGAAAAATATTAAAGCGAACTTAAACTAATCATGCGATAGAAATATAGTTTACTCTATCTAATGAAAAATTGAACTCATCCATAAATAAAAATCTATTATTGCAAAAATGAAATGAAACGACGCAATGCACTTTATCGGTGCAACAATGTGGATCCATATGACGTAGATAATAATGGGCTCGTGTAATGCTACCAAGTCGGGGCCTAGCGTCATTCGACATCAAATACAGATACAGGTACAGATAATAGTAATGCTGCTTATGATACGGTTTATCATTTATGGGTGGGGAATACACTCGTAATAATAAGTATCTTAAACTTTGGCGTCACTAGCTAAACTTAAGATTATAAATATACGTTTTGTATGTAAGTGCAATTTTTTTTTTAATTATTACATTTACCCGAGCTCTAGAATTTATGCGTGTATGAAACGGTTTACTGCAATCCACTTTAGAATTTTTACTTAATATACACACTTAGTCGAGTAAGTGCTTTGACAAATTACAAATTCATGTACATATTTTATTTCAAACGAGTTAAAAAAAAATAATATCCATTAATTTTAATTGTTTTTAATAGAAAAGAACAAATATTTAATAAAAACCATTATTTGACTAACTGTATATATTTAGATATGTGTATATGTGCAGTTTGTTGTTGCTGTTGAAAACCGAAATATAAAATCGATAAAGGCCAAAAATAAATGCGACTACTTTCGCCAAATTCGAGTGGCGCGAGACATTAGCAACAACAGCCAAATAGCCAAAACGTTTTCTTGGCAAGAATAAGGTAACAACAAAGAACCAGAAATTATTTGCCTGTCCCATTGCCTATCATCCCGCCACCACCCACCACCCACCACCCACCACACACGCAACGGGGCAACAACGCAGCAACGATGGCACGTGGCAAGCGGTGCGCGGTGCGCGGCCTGCACCAAAAGCTGATGACTGTAGCGTGTGGGGATGCCGCTAGTTGACCTTGACAGCGAATTCGTTTGTCGGAAGGTCAACTAACATGCACATTACAGAACAGCATATTAATAACAAGAACTTAACAGACATGTAACAGACCGAAATACGTTGCACTGTTACTTAAGGATTATTAATACATAAAGCTATACTAATTAAAGCTTCTTAAATATTTACGCATTATTATTAATAAAACTTTGTCAGAGCCATTACCTTCCCCGTTCTGCAAACATACTTTAAAAATTATTTTACTCAAGGTTAAAAAAAAAAAAAAAAAAAAAGTTAAAAAAAAAAAATTTAAATAATACTAACCCAATATGTTTGTTGCGCAGCTTAATAGTGTCCGATTTGGACAATTGCTGGCTGACCACCGATTGCATTTGTTCACTTGCGAATGGCATATTGAATATGTATTTTATATTTTGTATTGTGTACTTTAATTTACTAAAATTTGTATAATATTAAGCGCGCACACTTTTGTTAGTCAAGGACTGTTTGTCAACTGAATTGAATTATTCTTGTTACTCTGAGTTGGGCAAAGGCACGGGACGTCTTTAACGTCTTTGGGTGCTTAGAAATTGTCGCCGAATGACAAATTCTATGCGAGAGTTGAGCTATTTTATAACAGAGGCCAGCCCACTATAGCCATATGTACATATATACAAGCATACATACATATGTATGTAATCACATGCATATATACATATTTAGCTACTGCTGCTGCTGTTGTTGTTGTTCCTGCTTCTGTTGTTGCTGCTGCTGTTTCTATTACTGTTTCTGCTTTTGCTTCTGCTTTTGCTGCTAATGTTCTTGCTCTAGTTGTGTCTCTTTGCTGCTACAGCATGCGCTGTTACTGTTACTAGCAAATGAACGCTCTGTTACTGCTAAGCGACGCTTTTCATGTGTGTGTGTGCGAGAGTGCGTCTGACTATATGCGTGTGCATGTAAAAGTGTCGGCAACACACACGTGACTATCACGCTGTTATTGTCTCTCTCTTTCTACGCTTACTGCTTTGTATTCGGATGAGAGCGCGCGCTCGCGTGTTTGTCTGTGTGATAACAGCCGGGAGCTTGAATGCAACGCAACGTGTGTAGGACAGCAACAACAACAAGAGTAGCAAGTACAGCAACAACAGTAGAGACGCTGTCAACCAACCAGGAAGGCCGCTGCCGATGTTGTTATTAGTGATGGACACGTGCGTGATTTTACTAAACACGATTATTTCGTGAAGTATACCTATAGGTTACCGTGTGTCGAAATTTTACGTAAACCGAATGCCACACTATGCTTTTGGTATTTTTTCAAAATATTTCTTATTTGCGAGGCCGTTAACTGAATTATGGGCTGGAAATCTTTTCTCCATTTAAGCGACTTTGAGGCTAAGTAAATGGCCGCATTGGTGCATTCTCACATTGCTCTAAGCTAGCGTTTGTATTTTATGAACATATATTTTGTATATTTTTTTTTTTTACCCAATTCATCGCTTTTTATCTGTTTTATTTAGTAACATTTGGGTAGTTCTAGTTATTCATATCATAATAATAAAAATATTGCATATATAAAATACATTTCCATACAACGAACGGAAATATGATAGTCAGAGCCCTAGCTAGACATTTCGGCGCCGGACCAAAAATTTAAGGGGCTCTATTTTCTTAATTTTTTAATTGATTCTCTTAATTTTAATACAGGACCGCGGGGCACGGTGAAAACTGCTACGCTCCTGGTGAATGTCAACAAACAGTTGACGGTTTAATACCAGTCAATTGCCTAATAAAATATAATATTAATTATTTAATAACTCAATTTCTATTAAAATCTCAATAATTTTATTAAAGCAAAGTATAAAATGTTATTAAATGCATTCAATTTTTAACTGCCTCTTCCACAGTTTTACATTCACCTTGATTTAACAGCGACCGTTAACAGTTGGGCAGTGACTGCAGCGAATTCACACACAGCTTATTTCGATCAGCACCAGTGTTGCCAACTCTTCGGGCCCGGAAAAAGCTATATCAACATTTAAAAATAGCTAGAAAAAGCTGGGAAATCTAGAAGAAAGCCTGATAAAAAGTTTTATACTTCTTAGGTTGACTTTATAGTATATGTATATAATATATTACAACTATAAAAAACTGTAATCTAGTAGTAATAATTTAAAATATTCTAGTATTTCTTTGAACTTAGAAAAAAGCTAGAACTCCAGTTGTGGCGCTAAAAGCAGAGTTGGCAACACTTCTTAAACGTTCTTAAATCGAAATGGCGCGCGAATCAAATTGTTGTTAATTTTTGCTCTAATCTTAAAACAAAATGGAAATTTGATGAAAATTTTTAACTCGAAATTAGTTAAAATTAGGGAAATCATTTTGAATAGATTTGGAGATCGTCAGTTCTCGGGGGAAGAAGTTAGAAATTTATTTCTAAAACCAATTATTTCTGATAAATGAGATGATGACGAGAAAATAACACCTAAATAAAGATTCTATGGTAAAAATTTTTCTTTTACAAAATATACAAAATCTCGTACTTTTTAGTTTGCATTTTCTTTTTACTATTTATTACTCAAGATCATCTCAAGCGATTTTAAAAAGCATTACAGTGACTGAAAATTAATATATATCTTAATTAACTAATTATACACAGTTTTAAGTTTAAGCAAACCGTTTTAGAAATATATATTTCTGAAATAAAAAATTTCGGTGCTTGTAAAGTATTTTTACGATTTTTTGACTGGCAACATTTATAGAAAATTTGTCACGTTTTACCAAGGTATTTACTTAATTGCAATAAGTAAGTGTCGTTTAAAATACTATAAATTGGTTTCGAAATTTAAAAAAACAAAAATTTTAGTTTTGGGAAAGCTAAGATCAAGCATTATGTATGTTCATATTTCCAGACGTTGTTGTACTCAGTTACAGAGTTTAGGGGAAGTGACTAAAGTCTGTATTTTACTTAAGTCAAAACTAAACGTATTTTTTTAAGTACGCTTTAATCTCATTTTTAATTTAAATTTTTACTTCAATTTTCGAACTTAATACTTTATATTTGAAATAGATTCGGGTTCCTGGACTTTAGTAATTTTAATTTCAATTAGAAACCAAGATTGAAATGTGGGGCTTTAAGTATGAAAAACTCACTTTGCTATGGATAATAATTGTATTATAAAGATTTATTATAATATGTACATATTTACTACGTACATGTTACTTACTATGCACGACGACAAGAGAACTTCCTTTTTCATTGTACATAAAAAGTGCTGCAAAAATTCATAAAATTCGGTATCCCATGAGCTTGACCATGTAAAAGCCACATTTCCGAAGTGTTTAAACGTGGCTTAATCAAGTCGACTGTAGATGTTGATAAATAATGGCAAATGATGCACTCTTGTGTCCAAGACGAGTTATTAGCATGCCCTGTTTTTCTTGTACGACGACCCATTTATAGAAAATAAGTATATGAATTCCAGAAACGGTTTTAATAAATTAATATATTTAACAATATCAACTCCATGTGATGCTTTAGTTTATTATGGAGCACTCGACCTGTCCCAAATGTGCGATAAGGTTTGGTTAAATTATTTTACAAATTGACTCATTCGTCGATTTACATGCATACATCATATGTTTGTGTTTCTACATACATATACATACATATTTATACATATAAATATATGTTCATATATTTATATATATATATATTTTCATAGCATTCAATAATTCAAATACAATATTAACCGAAAAAACAGTTGCGACAGATCTGGTGACGAAGACATTTTTTTTCATTTTTTTTTAATAAGTACATACAATACAATACATACATATTTATTTAATTTTCATTATCTTTTTGTTAATCTTCTTTATTTTGGTTTTAGTTTTTAGTTGCATGTTTTCAGTTTTCAGTGCAGCTTTGAACGCAACGTTTTAATAATGTCATCAACAGAAATATAAATTATATCATATCATATCATTCTTTATATATGTACATATATGTTTACGCATACCTAAGATTTGTTAAACGAGTAATTACTAAGACTAACAATCAAAGCTGTGCAAATCGAAAAAATTTCTTTGTTTTTTGTATTTAAAATTTTTTTTTTTTTCTGTTTTTTCCGAAACACCAATCAATTCCACTTTCGCTGAATTTAATTAAAATCGCGATTGCTAGTATTGAAAATGTCCATAGACAGTATCGAATATGGAAGATTAAAACCGGCTTGTATAGATTTTTCAATTTTACATTTTGTTTTTTATTCACATCTAGTTTTTTCTTCGTATTTTCTTTATAGTTTCAGTGTTGCCATTAGAATATATATATATGCGTACATGCATGTGTACATAGATATATATTTGTTTGCTCTTTTATTTAAATCAAGTACTGAAAAAAAAATAAATTTTTTTTGTCAAAAATTTCATTAAAATCAGTTAGAATTTTGATTTTCTTTGTAGTTATTACTTAAAGGCAATAATTTGTTTAAAACATTTATTACATTTAGTTCGGCAACACTGACTATCATAAGTATATGTACATACATTTGTACTAGTTTACTGTCTGTCAAATTCAGTGGTTTTCCTATGGGCGAATAAGTTTATTATTGCACGGTGCATCGGGTCGTCGGCCTACACAAAATCGTTTTCCAACACTGAAACGACACTTCACACAATGAAACAAGCTAAAATTAAATGCGATTGATTGAAAGGTCTTTGTAAAAAAAAAATTTAAACAAATATCTACAACATTTTTTTGTTTTCAAAACAAGTTAAAGTTGTGAATTATATATTACAATTAAGTTTATTTTTTCGCCCAGACGATCAATTTGTTGTTTTACATACAATATTGTTCCTTCAACGAATTAAGCCACATTTATAACGTGATAATACTTGCTTAGGTACTACTAACATTTACAATTCTTCGTTGAAAACGGTCACAGTGTCACAAAACTTAGTTTCTATACAAAATTTCAACTTGCCTTCCATAAATGTATATTGCTGATTTGATGTATGATAAAGTGTTTGAAATGTGTTTTCAAAATAGGATTCGTTGATTTATATTGCCTAACTCTAACTTTGAAGTAGTCTGTGCTTTTTTCTTTTGTTTTTTTTCGTTAAGTACAACATTGCATCAGTTAGAGCAAGTCAACAGCATTGTCAGCCAGCGAACTTGCTGTTTCGTTTGCTCTTTTCATAAAATTGCAATTAAGTTGAAACTAGAAACGTCAAGACGAACATGGAATGCATATCTATCTCTTTTGCACACTTTCTGCACTCTTCTATATTGAATGGACAACAACACACTGTATTATACTTTTTGAAAGATGAAACGAGATAAAACAATTATATTCCTTTAGCTCACAATGTGTGTTTAAATTTTAATGAGAAGAATATATCTATCAGATATACAGATAGGAAGATATACTTTCTCTCCCTCCCTCTCTCTCCCTTTAATACAGGAATACCGATTGTAATTGGACACTGTTTGTTGAGTTAAAGGAACTTCTATACCATACATACAATATCTTCAAACTGGGTATTGAGGGTTTTTTTATTCTATATTTTTGGCAAGTATGATCACGGCATAAATAACTGGCTGTCAAAGTATATTTAATAATTTAATCATTAATACTTATAAATCCACGTCATTAACAGGCCTAAGTCTTTACTTAGCTTCAATTAAATTACACAGCCAGTTAGGCAGATAATTTATATATATATTTATATGCATATATGTATATGCATATATATATATATATACATATATATTTATATATATATATTGATATATATATTTATATATGCTTTTCCCAGGGCGTAACACCTAACCCAAGAATCAACTGAAGCATTTGATAAGTCCAGCTTACAAACCTGGAACAAATGAAATCGCTTCAGTGCCTCTTATACATACAACATCATTATCATTATCATAATCAGTAGCGTTATCAATATCAGTATCATTATCATAATCATTATCATTATCAGTATCATTATCAATAATCAGTATCATTAAACTCATCTCATATCATCTCTAATTTCATATCATTCTCATTTATCATTATCATTCTCATCGTAGCAAAATTTGTATTAATTTATTAAGTAATATGTTGTACGGAATGTTTTCTTATGTTTGGTTTTTTATTTTTTTAATGCTGACTTCTGTGACGTCATTTTGTGTTTATGTAATAGTCGAGAGCGTTGTCAGTTGCATAGTCTTTGTTGACGGTGATGCCATCGGAGACGGCGTTGGCACGAACAAACTGGACGAAGCTGTCTCAGTGGTAGACTGCGCTCTTCGTAGACTCCAGCGCGTTCCTATGAAAAAATTAATGGTAAAACCAGTTAGTAAGCACATTGTAAATATGTATATGTCTATGAATGATATATCATACTATGTTAAAAATACGAGTCTCACTCGAGCTCTGATTATTTTTGTAAGAATTTCCAAAAGCAATATACTGAAAATAAAATGTCATGCAACCAAAATAGGAAAATCAAAAAAAAAAAAAAAAAAGCAAAGATTAAGAAAAATCGAGTGCATTAATATCATGAAAAAATAGCTTCGATTTTTTTTTCCAAATTGTAAAATATATTTCAATATACTAATCCTTTCTTAATCAATACATAATAATATATAAATAAATACAATAAATAATAGTCAACACATTTGATTTGACACAAGCTGTCAGATCAACTCAAAACAGAACATATTCAAATCGAGATGTCAACCGAACACTTGAAAATAACTATACTTGTTTTAAATTAAATTGGATTGTTTTAGCAATGGCAGAAAAAGTCTGAAAT
This sequence comes from Drosophila kuntzei, assembly GCA_035042165.1. Classification (NCBI taxonomy): domain Eukaryota; kingdom Metazoa; phylum Arthropoda; class Insecta; order Diptera; family Drosophilidae; genus Drosophila; species Drosophila kuntzei. The sequence goes on from JAWNLU010001850.1 coordinate 150,924, forward strand.
TATAATTGAATGTAAAATATCGTTCAGTTTATTTAATGTGTCCGAAACTTAGTATTATGTGTCAAAAATCTTATAGGGAGTCTATATAGCTTATAGATATAGGATTAACCTACGTGCGATTTGTCATATTTGAAACGTTTCCAGATATTCGTTTTGGGCTCCATTGGTGTACCGTCCACATTATAGTTAGGATTGGAGAAGGTCAATACGGAGCGACTGGAGCCGCGTGTGTTGCGCTTCGATTTTTTGCGATTTGTATTTAATGCGAGCACTGAAAATTAAATGGAAGATCAACAGAAAAATGTACGTACTCAATGTGTTAGGATGAACTATTAGGCCTTACTGAACATCACCAGCATTATGATGACGACCATAACAATGACAACACCGAGCGCAATCAGTACAAAGAATTCACGCTCGTTGTCCTCTTTGCTCTTCAGATCGTCATCGTACTGGCCATTATTGTTATCCTGGTTCTCGGTCGATGTCGTGTCATCGGTCAGCTCATCTGAATAATCTGGCTGTTGATCGCTCTCGAGACGCGCCTGTACCAGCTCCTTGGGTGTCGTCGAGCATTCACGTCGATCGCTCTCCAGACGATCTGGGCAAGCGCAAACATAATCAATGCCGCGATAGAAGCACAGATGCGAACATCCGCCATTGTCCTGGGCACATTGATTCCAGCTCTTTGCCTGACGTTGCAATGACACGGCACGTATGTCCAGTGCCCCACTGAGAGCATCTCTCACCTCGAAAGGATAACCGTATCCCATGCGAGGCACAATCTGTGAACGGTACACGGACTTGTTGTACCAATCTGTCCAATAAATGTTGCTCTCAAACTGCATAAAGATACCAAATTGATGAAATAATCAAGGTCATTGATAAATTCTACTTACCATGGTCAGGCCAAAGGGATGTGGTGCATATGGAACGATAGTCTGGACGACGTTTGCCATTAAAATCAACTTGGCCAATATTATCCTCCAGCGCGTCGGCCCACAGAAGTCGGCGATTGCTGCAATACCACGTTAACCATTAAATATCTCGCAAGGAGAATTTGACTTCTAGTTCCCGATCCCGTACTTACGTGAAATCAATTGTGAGACCCGTTGGAAATCCCACACCCGAGGTGACAATTGCTGTGCGATTTGAACCATCCAGAGAACTGCGTTCGATTTTTGCCGGCGAATTCCAATCCGACCAGAAAAGATAACTGCAGAAGCAAAATGGAGATTTCAACGGATCTTAAATGATTTTGTTATACTGTTGAAGAGGGTATTTTAATTTGTCGCATGTGAGATCCCATAAATATATGTATATTATCCTCTCCGTTTTAAAGCTTTGTGGTGCAGATTACTTTTTGAGACAGTGTACTCCCACAGAAGGATCACCGAAGCTCACATATTGTGAATTTATAGCATTTATTAATTTATTAAAAATTACATTTTAATGGGGTGTGCCTACCGATTGCACATCTGCACAAATTAAGTTAAGCATCAGAAAGCTAATTAAATTGAAAAAAAAACAATTCCATTCTGACAAATATGTTTGTTAATCTATACACATATATAATACATCTATATATATAAAACTCTTTGTCCTCACTGACACATCAACGTGTAGGCCAAACGGCTAAAGGTAAAGAGCTCAACATAGCTGAGACAATTTCATCGTGCAATAAGAGGGCGTTTTGTGAAATTCCACCTGGAAGTGTGTTTACCCGAGGTCAAAAGGTCATGGAATTGCTTTGTATGAAAAACTTTTTGTTTGTTAAGATATCTTAACCAAACTTACAGTCGGATTACTATATCATATAGCTGCCATATGAATAATCGGATGAAATAAACCTTTAGTATGGAAAACTTTTTTGTTTCTTCAGATATCTTTACCAAACTTACAGATTAGATGTTTGGGACTGTCTCATACATTCTGACTAAATTTGGTCAAAGTCGGATTACTATATCATATAGCTGCCATATGAATAATCTGATTTCGACCGATCTTTCCTATGACAGCTATATGATATAGTTGACCGATTTCGACCAAATTTGGTCAGAGTGTAAGAGACAGTCGCAAACATACAATCTGTGAGTTAAATTCAGATATCTTAAGAAACAAAAAGTTTTCCATACTAAAGGTTAATGTGACTTATCTATATATATAAAACTCTTTGTCCTCACTGACACATCAACGTGTAGGCCAAACGGCTAAAGGTAAAGAGCTGAAATTTTCACACAACATAGCTGAGACAATTTCATCGTGCAATAAGACGGCGTTTTGTAAAATTCCACCTGGAAGTGTGTTTACCCGAGGTCAAAAGGTCATGGAATTGCTTTGTATGAAAATCTTTTTTGTTTGTTAAGATATCTTAACCAAACTTACAGATTAGATGTTTGGGACTGTCTCTTACATTCTGACCAAATTAAGTCAAAGTCGGATTACTATATCATATAGCTTCCATAGGAATAATCGGATGCAAATTAACCTTTAGTAAGAAGAACTTTTTGTTTTCCGAGATTTCTCAACCAATTTTACAGAGTAAGTATCTGAGTTAGTCCTCTACATACTGACCAAAGTTGGTTCAAATCGTATTTGGGACTGTCTCTAACATCCTGACTAAATTAAGTCAAAGTCGGATTACTATATCATATAGCTGACATAGCTACAATCTAATGCAAATTATCGTTTAGTATGAAAATTGTTCTTCTTTCTTAAGAAATCTCAACCCAACTCATGCTAAAGGTTACTTTGACTAAACTTTATTAACATTATTTACTAAATAATATATGCATAAGTCAATTCTTACAAACCAAGGAAATCAAATAAACCGTTATCGAACCGAACCTTGCAGAACCAAATCATTGAAATAATTTACCCTGCGAACTCGAACTTGAACCGAACTATTTCTTTAAGTAGAAGACTCGGTTCGAAAAATATTTACATAAATGTTATTGTTGTTTTTGGAGAATTTCGGTATTTTAAGTAAAATAAATAAAATAAGTTTATTTTTGGAAAGAAGTAACTCAATGTGGATTAGATCTTAGATTGTCTTAATTTTTGATCAAAATATACGTACGCTTTGGCTGGATGCACAATGAGGGAACGAGGATCGCCCAAATCTTCAGTGATTAGCTTCTTGCGACAGGTGCCATCAAGACGAGCGACTTCAATTAGTTTGCGATCTGTGTCTGACCAATACAAATTCTCGGCAATCCAATCAACGGCGATGCCATTCGGAGTGAACAGCTCGGTGCTGACAATGACCTTGCTCTGGGTCAAGTTTAGAAGATTGACACGCCGAATCACATCGAGATTGACGTCGGCAAAAAATAGCCAATTCTTGCGATAATGATAGTCGAGTACAACAGCGCCGTGCACTCCACTGATGGGCAGGACAACGTCCATGTAGTCACCGCTGTTTAATGAAATCATGCCAATTCCGGAGCGCAAGGCAATCAGCAGGTAATCCTAGAGAAATTCCAAAATAAATTAGAGGAACACTTACAATTGCAATAGTGAATTACTAAAGATAAACAAAACAAATCAATAATAAATACGACCAAAATCAATCTATCAAATAAATATAAATATTTAAATAGAGTATATTTCCACATTATCATACTAATTTCATTGGCTGCTACTTTTAAGATTATTATTATAAGTACATACGTATAAAAAGGGACAAGTGCCATAAATTATATTATAATATTATTTTATATATTATAATATTGTTTTTAGTATTAATCTGTTAAAGTTAATAAAGCACAAATAAAAAGTGTAAAAATAAAAGTCAGTTTTAAGAAGAAGGTCTTACGTCTGGTAGATTCTGGCAATTTGTTGTGCTGTTCTCACGCAGCTTCAGTCCAGTGGGGCATTGGCAGGAGTAACCAGCGGGATTGCGCAGACAGAGATGGGAGCAGCCTCCGTTATTGTTACCACAAACATTCTCTGCCATCTGCTGATTCTTGACAATCACCTTAATGTCCATTAGTCCATCAATATTAGTCATGACATCGCGCTTGGCACTCGTGTTCCGTCGATCCGCCATGTGCAAGGCCTTCGACTTCCAGTCCGTCCAATAGATATAGTCTTCAGTGAGAGCCAAGGCATAAGGATGATGCAACGAGGACATAATTAGTTTGCGCTGATTGCCCGTATAATCGCAAGAATCAATCGTCTTCAGTCGGGCGTCCACCCAGTAAATTCGTTTACTCTTCAAATCCAAGGAGAGACCGTTGGGCCAGCCAAGATTGGCGGTGACAATGCGGGAACGTTCATTGCCATCAAGGTGGGAACGCTCGATCTTACGATAATGTCCCCAGTCAGTCCAGAATAGCAAGCCCGCCTCATAATCGAGGGCCAGGCCACGAGGTGACTCCAAATCCTTATAGGCAATCACATGACGATGGTTGCCATCGAGAGTGGCCACTTCAATTGTGTGTCTTCCTGCGTCGGCCCAATAGATTGTCCTGCCAATGGAGTCGACAGCCAGACCATCTGGATTCTCCAGGCTTTCGCCAATCACTTTGTGAACATGAAGTCCATCGGGACTGGAGCTCATGATGACATTCTCAATGGTGTCCGACCAGAAAATGTAGCCCGTCTTCTGATCAACGTCCAGGGCAACAGCATTCGATATTGGTGGCAATGGGAGCACCACATCGATCAGATGATCAAAGTCCAATGATATTTGACGTATATCGATGCGATGGGCAAAGAGAATATACTTTGTTGGCCCCTCGGAGCATGTGCGTCGATCCTCCTTCAGCTGAACGCCAACGGCACAAGCGCAAGTGTAACTAGTGGGATTCAGAAGACATAGATGGGAGCAACCTCCATTCTGTTTGTCACACGCATTGTAAACGCGCCTGCGCGTTCGATGAAACACACGAATGTCCATAAGATCGCTACTGTTGGCAATAATCGTGCTCACACTCTTTCCAGTTAACTTATCGGCGCTCATGGCCGACTTGGTATCCCAATCTGTCCAGTAAACACGTCCGCCACTCACATCCAGTCCAAACGGATGACCAAGTCCGCCTAGAGAAATACATATAATATTAACGCAATCGAATAACATTGGATTACAAATAGAGATTGAGATTCATTCACTTACTGATTATAGTTTTGCGATTGCTGCCATCAAAGTTCATGTTCTCCAGAGTCTTGGTGCCGCCATCGACAAAATATAACTTGTTCTGATCATAATCGATGGCCAGGCCATTGGGCCAGATGAGTTTCTGAGGCGATAATGACGCGACTGGTGCCATCCATATTGGCACGCTCAATCATGGCCTCCACTCCCCAGTCCGACCAGAACATGAGACCATCTAAATCAATACAATCAGGTTATGTTAAAAAAATTATTGCAAGAAATGTAAAGCATTTAAGTAATAGCAAATTTTCAGACTTAAAATTGAGTTCAAAACAAACTAGGACTGAGCCCTTGATGATGATTTTGTGCATGATTTTACCTCCAAATTCGATCTGCATTTACATTTTTTTTTATTTTAGAAAATTTTTGAAAATCGAATTTTTTCGAAATTTTACAGTGTTTAAGGCCTATCTCCAGCACTGCGGAAAATTCCTGCCAGGAATTTGCTAGTTATTTCGTTTGTGTGGAATGTAACTCTGTTCTTTGTAAACAGTGTCAATTGTGAAATTTCAAATTAAAATCTAACGGCTGAAGCCGTTCGTGGTCGGGTACAGGATTACCCTAAAATTATAAGAAACAATGTAAAAGATTACGTGAAATCTGCAGAATCAATCTGCTGGTGTGCGCCAATAATAAAGAATTTTATTAGTAACTAGGGATATAAAATTTAGTTAATAATGTTAATTAAGTTTAGTCGAAGTAACTCTTTTAGTATGAGTTTGGTTGAGATTTCTTAAGAAAGAAAAACAATTTTCATACTAATCGATAATTTGCATTATATTGTTCCTATAGCAGCTATATGTTATAGTAATCCGACTTTTACGGAAATTTGGTCAGAATGATGAGGACAGTCCCAAACATATAATCTGTAAGTTTTGGTTAAGATATCTTAATTTATATAATATAAGTCACATTAACCTTTAGTATGAAAAACTTTTTTGTTTCTTAAGATATCCAAATCAAACTCACAGATTGTATGTTTTGCGACTGTCTCTTACATTCTGAACCAATTTGGTCGAAATCGTTCAACTATATCAAATAGCTGTCATAGGAAAGATCGGTCGAAAATCATGTGTTAGTATGAAAAACTTTTTGGTTTCTTAAGATATCTTAACCAAACTTACTTTGGGACGGTCTCTTACATTCTGACCAAATTTGGTCGAAGTCGGATTACTATATCGTATGAAACTAACCATTGGTATGAAAAACTCAGCAGCTGTATGATATAATAATCCGACTTTGACCATATTTGGTCAGAATGTAAGAGACAGTCCCAAACATCTAATCTGTAAGTTTGGTTAAGATATCTTAAGAAACAAAAAAGTTTTCAATACTAAAGGTTAATTTCATCCGATTATTGCTATGGCAGCTATATGATATAGTAATCCGACTTGACCAAATTTGGTCAGGATGTAAGAGACAGTCCCAAACATATAATCTGTAAGTTTGGTTAAGATATCTTAAGAAACAAAAAGTTTTCAATACTAAAGGTTAATTTCATTCGATTATTGCTATGGCAGCTATATGATATAGTAATCCGACTTTGACCAAATTTGGTCAGAATGTAAGAGACAGTCCCAAACATCTAATCTGTAAGTTTGGTTAAGATATCTTAAAAACAAAATAGTTTTCCATACTAAAGGGTAATTTCATCCGATTATTGCTATGGCAGCTATATGATATAGTAATCCGACTTTGACCAAATTTGGTCAGAATGTAAAGACAGTCCCAAACATCTAATCTGTAAGTTTGGTTAAGATATCTTAAGAAACAAAAAGTTTTCCATACTAAAGGCTAATTTCATCCGATTATTTCTATGGCAGCTATATGATATAGTAATCCGACTTTGACAAAATTTGGTCAGGATGTAAGAGACAGTCCCAGACATATAATCTGTAAGTTTGGTTAAGATATCTTAACAAACAAAAAAGTTTTTCATACAAAGCAATTCCATGACCTTTTGACCTCGGGTAAACACACTTCCAGGTGGAATTTACAAAACGCCGTCTTATTGCACGATGAAATTGTCTCAGCTATGTTGTGTGAAAATTTCAGCTCTTTAACTTTAGCCGTTTGGCCTACACGTTGATAGTCAGTCAGTCAGTCAGTCAGTCAGTCAGTCAGTCAGTCAGTCAGTCAGTCAGGACAAAGAGTTTTATATAAATAGATTTGCATATATATTTATTTATTATTTCCATGCTGCTGCACCTTCATGTGTAGATGATTTGTAATTTCGACCTTTTTTTTCTTGTTTTGCGCTCAGTTTTTGGCTCCATATCTGACTTGTTCACAATTCGCTTCCAAAATAATTGTAAACTATATATTCCTGAGCTGTGTGTCAGTTGTTCTCTCAGTCCACACACGCTATCGATATGCCAACTATCGATAAAAAATTTGTGGATTTCGTTGAAGTTGCTGGATACACAGGCAACGAAAACGTAAACTAAAATTCCTGGCACAGTTTTTTATATGAAGTTTGACAGGAATTTTTATTTTCCGGGGTGCTGGATACCCAGCTTTACCCCTTTATCTTTTTTGATTTTTTCGAAAAAATTCGAATTTTTAAAATGAACAAAATTTAAATGCAGAACGAATTTAGAGGTAAAATCATGCTCAAATTTACATTCCGCATAAAATGGAATTCCGAATTTGGTTAAAGTTTACCCAGTATGGAAATTAAGATTAGCAAATATGAACTTAATTCGAGGTCATTCAAAATTAATTTTAGTACCGCCCCTTTTTCGCTCTGTATATTGTGTATGTCTTAAGATATGTTGATACTCTACCTATCGGATTGACGACAATATCCCGCGGCTTGTCCAGTTTTTCCCAGACGAGCAGGGTGCGCATCTTTCCATTTGTGGTGGCCACCTCAATGCGATTGGTGGAGGGATCCGTCCAATAGAGTTTGTCGGTTATCCAGTCAAGTGCCAGTCCAACTGGCGACTCCAAATTCGAGTGGACCACACGCTGTTGATAGCTACCATTGAGATGGGCCTTGCTGATGGAGCTACGCTCCACATCCGTCCAGTAGATAAAGTCCGTCTCGCTGCACCAATCGAGGGCGACAGCATGCTTAAGATTGTCCAACGGCACAATCATATCAACCTCATTCGGTCCCGAGGGCTTGCTGTTCAACTGTCGCAGACGAATATCCTTGCGACGTGCCACCAGCACCAGTTTATCTGGGGCACTCTTGCAGGTTTTGCCATCATCCTTAAGTGACAAGCCAATTGGACATTGACAGCGTCGCGATATCTTATTGGGCAAACACATGTGGGAACAGCCGCCGCGTAGTCCACGTCTGTCCTTCTGGCAACGATCCTGATAGTCCGGCTGACGAGCTGGATGATAAGCATGGATGTCCATGGGGAAGTGGAAGTTCTCGTGCACAGATCGAAATCCTTTGCCCGTTATCTTATTGGCAGCGGAGACGGTCTTGGTGTTCCAATCAGTCCAGTACATCGTATCCTCAAAGATGGTCAAGGCAAACGGATGAGGAAGATGTGTGCTGAGCACCTTGATCCGATCACTGCCGTCCAAATTGGAGCACTCGATGGCATGTTGTTTTGCATCTGCCCAATAGATTTTACTATTCGGATAATCGATGGCTAGACCATTTGGCCAAGTGACACCCTTGGATATGATGACCTGACGCTGTGATCCATCCATGTGAGCACGTTCTATTTTCGGATTCGGTCCCCAGTCGCTCCAGAAGGCCAAAGCTTCGCCAGGATGTATGACAATGGCTCGTGGCTTATCCAAATCACTGGCGGCAATCACTGTACGTAAATTGCCCTGGAAATTGGATACCTCCACTCGTCTTGTGCCCGAATCGGTCCAAAAGAGAAGATCGTGCACCCAATCGACAGCGATGCCACCCGGTGACTCCAAGCCCCACTTGATGACATCTCGCACCCGGGTTCCATTCACATAAACCATCTTGATAACATCGGTGGAAACATCCGACCAAAACATCATTCCCTTGCGATAATGAAAGTCCAGGGCAATTGCATTGTGCAATCCCTTTACAATGGCCATGTAACGATTATTGCTGAGGGTCACACGTCGAATGTCCCAGCGATTTGCCACCAGCAGAGTCATGGCACCTCCGAGAGCCTTGCATGTCCTCAGATCCGGCCGAAGAATGTAGCCCATCTCGCAGGAGCACACAAATGATCCCAGTGTATTGTGACACTTCTGTGAGCAGACTGGACTTGTTAGATATTGACATTCGTCGATGTCCGTGCAGCTAAACATTGGATTTGAATAAAGAGTTTAGCAGACCCGAGGTCAGGTTTTCGATACGACACGACAGTATCAGCAGTATCAACAAATAACATCACAACAATTTTAACAAACTATTTTTGGTAAATACATACCATACCATTTCTTAAAATAATATTGTATTTATACCAAGGCTGCAAACCGGCTCTGAGGCAAACCTGGCGGAACAATTAGGAACAGAGAACCGAACCTTATTTAAAATCGCAACTATTTCAGACTTCATAAGGAAATCATAAAATAAATTTAAATTTACATCATAAAAAGTTGCATTATTTACATATTTTGATGATTTAACAATTTAATTGATTAAATTGATCAATGAAAAATCTTGGTCTATAGTTCGAACCACCGAACCGAACTTATTCCAAAATTTCAGAGACTTGCAGCCTTGATTTTTACATCTTTGTATTTTAAAAATGAATGTTGAATCTTCATTCCAAACTTACTTGCGCTTATTCTCATTCATTAGATAACCCAATCGACAGGCGCATTCATCTTTTCCGCGTGCTGTTTTGATGCAGAGCTGCTCACATTGCCGTGGCTCGGGACACTTTTGTTCAACAGGACAATTGACTTCGTCCTCGCCGAGTGGACAGTCGTTTTGGCCATCGCAGACATGCTTCTGATGCACACATATTCTTGAAGAGTAGTCAAATGATTGTTAAAATCTAGAATAAATTGCATGATTTGATTCCTACTTTAGATTCGTGATGTTCTTCTTTGCTGGACAAAGGAATTGGCCGGCGTCACACTGCAGGAGACAATCGACCTCGTCCTCTGCCGACGAACAGTCTGGATAGCCATCGCAAAGCCAGGTTCGCTGTAATATAAAATTAAAAATATTTATGTCATATCCCTAGATTACAATTTAATTTCTTATGCATTTAATGGCATTTTATTTTATGAAGGCTATAAAAATAAAGCATGTTCAGATATGTAGTGAAGGCTGTGAAAAACTGCAAATACCGTATAAAAAATGTTCACAAATAACGATAGTTTGCAGTGAATGATTTGTTGCTTACCAAAATGCATCGGCCATTGTGGCAGGTGTATTCATCGGGGCCGCAGGTTAATGGATGCTCTGGACTCATGTTGCCGCAATCGTTTTCATCCTCGCCGCCATCGCAATCCTGCTCCTTGTCGCATTTCCATCGCTTGGGAATGCACGTGCCATCGGCGCACTTATATTCCCCCGATGTGCATTGCGATGGTTTCTGCTGACAATTCTCCTCGTCACTCCAATCGCCGCAGTCGTTGTCACCATCGCAACGGAAGCGATTAAGAATGCATTGACCGCTAGGACCGCCGGCACCGCCGAGGCCACCACGGCACTTGAATTCGCCTTCCGGACAGCTATTGATCACCGCCGGGCATTTGTGCTCATCCGAGTTATCGTCACAATCGCGTTCGCCGTCACAGCGGAAGGCCAAGGAGATGCAGTATCCATCGTTGCAGGTGAAGTGCTCGTCAGTGCAGCTGGTACGATTGCAGTGGAGTTCATCGGAATAATCTTTACAGTCGTTTTCACCATCGCACAGCCATTGTCGTGGAATGCAGAAACCGTTCAGGCACTCAAATTGATCCTCAGTGCAGTTTGTCCTTGCTCCGCAATGCGTCTCATCGGAATAATCACCGCAGTCATCGTCGCCATCGCAGAGCCAGTCTTTATTAATACAACGATAAGTCCTGGGACACATGACGTGAAGGCCACTCTGTTCGCACTCCTTTTGCAGCTTCGACAATATATCATCCATATTGTCGCAGTCAAGCTCATCGGTACTATCGGTGCACTGCACCTCGCGATTACAGCGTCCATGCGACTCGATGCACTGGCAATTGCCGCACTGCCACTGTAAGTCATCACAGCTATTGTGGCAGCCAATGGACGGTGGTGCGCTGTATCCATCACCCGGCTGACCCAGCTGCCGGGGGTCATCATGGACTACAACTCGATTCGCAAATGGCCGGAAGCCTTTGTGCTTGTTGCTGGCACCGCTGACAAAACCATCACGACCCCGTGTGCTTGTCTGTCTATCCGATTCGCGAACAACATACATATCGCCACGTCCCCCCTGTGGACCCACATTACGGAACTTTGGAGTATCGCCCGTGCTTGTTGTGCCGACGCCAGCGCCAGCACCGACGCTCGGTTTAAGTGGTATCATTGGTTCCATGGTAAAAACATGGCCATATAATTTGTCACCCTCCTCATGGCCCTCCATATTATCATCAATGTGCTCGTGATCATGATCGTGATCGTGCTCATGATCATGCTCATGATCGTCCTCATGATCGTGTTCGTGATCGCGATCTTGATGTGGTGGGTAATCGGAAGCGGTGAGATAATCGTGATCAGCTTCCTTATGCAGCATCTCATCGGATAGTTCATCCCCATGCACATTGTGTCCATTGTCCAGTTGTGCATAACCGTTCACTGGTCGTGGATGGGCTTGCTGATACCAGTTCTGTGGACGTTCTTGTGTATTCTCATGACCCCCAGCACGGTTATTAATGCCACGCTCATGTTGATCGCCATATCCATAAGTCAAATCGCCAAATCCCAAACCTTTCAGAAAAAAATAAAATTGATATTGATTAACGATAAGCATAAGATTGATTTTCAAATGTCCTAGACATGTGTGCTGTATGAAAACTTAAGATTCTAAAGCTCTCGATAATTTCTTAATTCCAGTTAAAGTCACTGTTGCAAACTGGTCCTAAGCTCAACTTCGCATAACCGATTCGGTTACCCGAACATAAACCTAATCTAAAAATTATTTACGCCTAGAACCCGAGACCGAACCGGACACCTTTTCAAACTATACGTATTTATCAGTACCCTGCAGTACTCCCTACATGGGTACTTACTAGATTGGCCCTATGGTAAGCGAACGCCGGACCATCAAACTAACTGATCGGCCAGTTCCCACATAGGTACTTACTTGAGTCACCCAGTGGTAAGCGAACGTCGAACCACCGAGTAAAAGCATGTATGCGCACGAATGAAAATAGGGCAAAGGCGACAGAAAAAGCGGCATTTCGGTAATGCTTTCTGTCGCTGTTTTTTCCTGAATTTGCCGTTTGTTTTCGTTTTCTTGCACCTCTTTCGCAATGCTCGAACGTTGCTGTGCGAGCAAGTGCAAATAAAGAGTGAGAATATAATTAAACAAATAAACAAAAGTGCCTTTTATTATTTAGTAAATTAATAAAGTTTAAAAAGAAAATATGACAGGCAGATAAGAAAATTAAGTGACTGGAGTTTTCTAATACCCGTAAGTGCCAAAATATAGATACATTTGTATATATAATTTGAATAAACAGAAACGAATCAAAAGAAAACTTTTAAATTTCAACCAAAAATTCAGCTGCAACTGTTCTGCAGTTATCGAGCGCCTTGAGAAAATTATTCTTGAGCTTACAGAACGATTTCGTTCATCATGTGGTAAGTGTGCTAATTTAAATTGAGCTAATTTAAAAGATTTTTTTCATTTTTGACGAGACGAAGGTGGCCTAAGAAAAACGCTGTGGTGGCGATTGCCACGAAACGAAATGATCAAAATGATAAAAGCGCCTAAAATTATGCAGTACATTTTTTTTAAATCTTTGTTTTCAAGGCGCCATTATTACAGACTTCAACTAAAATGTAAAATATTATAAATTATAATAGAGCATAATCTGAAGTTTAAATGTTAAACAATTTTGTTGGTTTAAAAAATCAAGAAAAAGTGAAATCAATTAATTAAATATTGTTAGTTTTGTTGTATTTAGTTGAATTAAAGTTTGTATAATGCCACAAGTGGTTAGTAACATATGTTTTATTAGAAGACTCCTTTTTCTTTAGTATCAACAAAACTTTGACTTTAATTTGTTTTAATTAAACCGCATCAGTTTTGACCATTTTCCTTAAATGTGACTAACGAAATTAGTTTCGAAAAACTCGTACAGTCAAAAAGTTAAAACTTAAATACATAAAAAGAGGGAAGATGAAAAGCTTTTGGATATTGTTAATTGTAGAATTTTTAAAGATTATGGTCAAGAGATGATGATGAAACTGTTTTGTCATCATTGCGTCGTATGATCATATTTTATTGATGTACTTATTTTTAGAGAATTTGTAATGCTAATGCTAATACCAATTTCCATTGATAAGTACGTTAATGTATGCATATACTATATAAGAGTTTGTATGTATGCACGAGTATTGTGTAGGTGTGTTTTGTACGTGACAGAGATAATACTTACACAAGCATAGCAGGCACACCAAAGGGCAAAACGGCAAGGCTAGCCAATACATTGCCACCGTGTGCGCACACACACACACGCACACACGCACACGCAGCCAGGCACACACGAACGCAACACTGAGCGCTGCGTAACTGTGCGGCTGCTGCTTGCTGTTGACGCCGACGCTGAAGCTGACGCTGACGCTGGCTGTGTTTGCTGCTCCTTCGGATTTTTCGGCTGCTGCTGCTATTTCTGTCCCTTTTTGTTTTATTGGATTTGTATTATGGCGCGTGCGTGTGACGTGCTTTTTGGCTGGAATTGGGATGCTGTTGTTCTTGTTGTCGTTGTTGTTGTTGGGGGATGTTGAGTTCGCACTTTAATGCGCTTCGTGTTGCGTAGGTGTCACATTCACAAGTCCGTATGTACATACATATGTACAAAAATATACATACATATGTACATCGGTATACGTTGGCAAGCCAATTCCCTGTCCACACATATGTACACAATGTTTCAGTTGTTGTTACACTTGTTGTTGTTGTTACTGTTGGGCGTTTTGCAGAAAACACAAATTGCATAAAACATTTGTCTGTCGTCTGCTTTATTTTTTTTTTATAATTCGTGTCACTTTACAACACAATTTATTAACATTTTATTTTTTGATCTTTCCTTTTGTTTTCACTTCCACTTTTATTTCAATTATGATTTATTGAAGTGCGTTTGCATGTGTCGATCCATCCATGTTTAAGCTGTTAATCCATTATTATATGTATATGTTGTTGTTTTAATATAATTATTTTTTTATTATCTGTACATCATTTTACATATATATATATATATATATATATATATATATATATATATATATATATATATATATATATATATATATATATATATGTATATAGATATACATACATACTTATGTACATTCACACACTTGCATAAACATGCATGCTAAGTAGGTGTACATATGAACGTATGTATTTTTTTTGTACATATGAGGTACTTAAGTCTTTGTTTAATCCGGTCAATCAATTAACTGTTGCATTGTTGCACATACATTTTCGTATCCATATATGGGTACTATTTTACATTTTTTTTTGCTTGCAATATTTGAGTAAAAAGTGTTCTCATGCTTTCTATTATAATAGTTGTAGTATTTCTATAACAAGTGCTTTTATCACATTAGGAAGTGCACAGAGTCTCAAAAAAGTATGTTTAACACTCGCTTAACAACTACGTTGTAACAAATTTCAATGGCACTGTGTAATGTGAACGCAGCAAAAACAAATTCATCAGATTTAATATTCCTATCTCCCTCTCTATCTCTCTTTTTCTTTCTCTTACGCTTTCTCTCCCACTCACTCACTTTCTCTTTCCCTCCATCTATCTCACTCAATGGCTTACACTCTATCTCATCATCTCTTTTTTGTTTCAACGGACATTTTGGGAATTCGTATTCGTGTATTCAATGTTCGTATTCGTATTTGTATTTGTATCCGAAAAAAGGCCTGTTGCAACTGCCGTGCAGCATATTTTAAGGCGCTAGCATCTTCTATTCAATTCGATTAGATTAGATTAGATAAGATTGGATTAGGTTTGAAAGTATTACATTACTTTTATTTTAAATATAAATTATTTTTGAACTAACCAAATTATTTAATTGCCTGTCTGTTTGAGTGTCTGTGCTCGTTTCGTCGTGGGAAACACCCACAACAAGCATCTTCATCGGCATTTTCATCTTCATATCCTTCGCCTTTGTCTTTTGCCCCACTTAACACTTGACACTTATCTGATTATTTGTTTTATATTGTTTCTATTTTTACTCGTGTGTGTCTGTGTGTGTGTTGGCACTATTTGATGTTGTTGTTTTGGTATTTTTTTTTTAGCACAGACCAACGCATTGCAATAAGAATGAGTTTAATATTAAGAGCATGCGCGTTCTACATTCACATCTACAAACAGCACAATGTATGTGGATACATACATATTATGTATTTCAGATTTAAGCCGTTTCGACAGCAACTTTTAATGCGACACTTTTAAATAAATAGCTTTCTCTGTTACTTCATGCGTGTGTGTACGATATTTTATAATTATATAATTGAACTTTGCACTGTTCTTTCATTATGTCTTTTAAATTTGGATTTCTCTTGTAGTAGTACTGTTGTCAATGCTCTTGCTGAAGCTGAGGTCTTGTATTTAGTTGTTGAAGCGTGATATATGTACGTGCGTCAGCTCTCAGTTCGGAACGTCTGCTTCCGTGCTCCGTGCTGCGTTAAATGCGAAACAGCTAGAGAATCGCAGGACCTGAGCAGAACAGAACAGAGCAGAGCAAAGCAGAGCAGAGCAGTTGGCATTCTGCTCCAAATTCGCAGCTGTGCACCATGGGGTGTTTGTGAAGTTTTTTTTGGCATTAATTAAACTACGGAAGATATTTAGATGCGGTTTTTTTCTAGTATTATGCATACCCTTATAAGTATTTTGGCAAAGTGGGCGTGTCACCAAGCCCGCCCATTATTTTTATTATTTAATTTTTTCCGGTGCAATTTAGTTGAAATAATAAACAATTACTATTTAAATAACATTTTCTAACAATATATATTTTTAACATTAAAATAAATCGTCATTTTTTGATACAGAAAGATGTAAACCCTCTTAGAAGGGTGTGAGCATAAATAACAAAAAAAATAAAAATGGGGGTGGAGATATTAATTAATATCAAAAAAACTGCTTAAATTCTCTATAGGGCGTACTAAAAAATTAATTTTTGCAAAAAGTGCAAAAAAGTGCACACTGAGACAAACTGTTCTGAATTCAGAATTAATCACTCTACAACATAGATATAGACATTAACTTGACAAGTGCTGACAATTTTTTGTAGCTCTTTGCAAACTTGAATTTTCCTTTGCCACTTTAATTTTCCTTGCCACTTGCTAAATGTTAAAATTATCAATAAGACACGCACAAAATCAAAAAAATATCTGTTGCAACATTTAGTACAAGCCCGAATTGTTAACATCCAATACAAATTTAATATTTTTCATGCAATTTTCATTCATAACTATTGATTATAAAATGCACAACAATTTTAAATTTTATGAAAGCACGCGGCCGTCGGTTGAAACAGTTGACTGCACGCGCACGCGCACGCGCAGTGCACGCTGCACGTGCACGTGTACGTGATGTGCACGTGTACGTGCATGTGTACGTATGTGTACGTGTACGTGTACGTGTCACGTGTCACGTGCATGTGTACGTACGTGTACGTGTACGTGCACGTCACGTGCATGTGCACGTGTACGTGCACGTGCACGTGCACGTGCACGTGCACGTGCACGCGCACGTGCACGTGCACGCGCACGTGCACGTGCACGTGCATGTGCACGTGCACGTGCACGTGCACGTGCACGTGCACGTGCACGTGCACGTGCACGTGTACGTGCACGTGCATGCGGCACGTGCACGTGCACGCGCACGCGCACGCGCACGCGCACGCGCACGCGCACGCGCACGCACGCGCACGCGCACGCGCACGCGCACGCGCACGCGCACGCGCACGCACGCGCACGCGCACGCGCACGCGCACGCGCACGCGCACGCGCACGCGCACGCGCACGCGCACGCGCACGCGCGCGCACGCGCACGCGCACGCGCACGCGCACGCGCGCACGCGCACGCGCACGCGCACGCGCACGCGCACGCGCACGCACGCGCACGCGCACGCGCACGCGCACGCGCACGCGCACGCGCACGCGCACGCGCACGCGCACGCGCACGCGCACGCGCACGCGCACGCGCACGCGCACGCGCACGCGCACGCGCACGCGCACGCGCACGCGCACGCACGCGCACGCGCACGCGCACGCGCACGCACGCGCACGCGCACGCGCACGCACGCGCACGCGCACGCGCACGCGCACGCGCACGCGCACGCGCACGCGCACGCGCACGCGCACGCGCACGCGCACGCGCAGCGCACGCACGCACGCGCACGCGCACGCACGCACGCGCACGCGCACGTGCACGCGCACGCGCACGCGCACGCGCACGCGCACGCGCACGCGCACGCGCACGCGCACGCGCACGCGCACGCACGCACGCGCACGCGCACGCGCACGCGCACGTGCACGCGCACGTGCACGCGCACGTGCACGTGCACGCGCACGTGCACGTGCACGCGCACGTGCACGCGCACGTGCACGTGCACGTCGCGCACGTGCACGCTGCACGTGCACGTCGTGCACGTGCACGTGCACGTGCACGTGCACGTGCACGTGCACGTGCACGTGCACTGCACGTGCACGTGCACGCGCACGCTGCACGTGCACGTGCACGTGCACGCGCACGTGCACGTGCACGTGCACGTGCACGTGCACGTGCACGTGCACGTGCACGTGTACGTGCACGTGTACGTGCATGTGCACGTGCACGTGCATGCACGTGCACGTGTACGTGTACGTGCACGTGCATGCACGTGCACGTGCACGTGCACGTGCACGTACGTGCACGTGCATGTGTACTGTGTACGTGTACGTGCACGTGCACGTGCACGTGCACGTGTACGGCACGTGCACGGCGTGCACGTGCACGTGCACGTGCACGGCACGTGACGCGACGTGCACGTGCACGTGCACGTGCACGTGCACGGCACGTGCACGTGCACGTGCACGTGCACGTGCACGTGTGCACGCGCACGTGCACGTGCACGTGCACGTCGGCACGGACGTGCACGTGTACGTGCAGGACGTGCACGTGCACGTGCACGTGCACGTGCACGTGCACGTGCACGTGCACGTGCACGTGCACGTGCACGTGCACGTGCACGCGCAGTGCACGTGCACGTGCACGTGCACGTGCACGTGCACGCGACGTGCACGTGCACGCGCACGTGCACGTGCACGGCACGTGCACGTGCACGACGTGCACGCGCACGTGCACGTGCACGTGCACGTGCACGCGACGTGCACGTGCACGACGTGCACGCGCACGTGCACGTGCACGTACGTGCACGCGCACACACGTGCCGACGTGCACGTGCACGTGTACGTGCACGTGCACGCGTGCGCACGTACGTCACGTGCACGCGTACGTACGTACGTGCACGTGCACGTGCACGTGCACGTCACGCGCACGCGCACGCACGTGTGACGTGTACGTGTACGTGTATGTGTATGTGCATGTGCATGTGTATGTGTATGTGTATGTGT